>CM041536.1:0-28546 GCA_023238725.1 Scortum barcoo
AATTCTCCTCTCCAGTACCCTGGCGTAGACCTTCCCGGGGAGGCTGAGAAGTGTGATCCCCCTGTGGTAGGGAACACACTCTCTGGTCCCCCCCCCTTTTTAAAAGAGGGACTTGAGGTACTCAGGGCGGATCTCATCCACCCCCGGCGCCTTGCCACCGAGGAGCTTGCGAACTACCTCAGTGACTTCGGCTTGGGTGATGGACGAGTCCACCTCAGAGTTCCCCAGCCTCTGCTTCCTCATTGGAAGGCAAGTCGGTGGGATTGAGGAGATCCTCAAAGTATTTCTTCTACTGTCCGATAATGTCCCCAGTTGAGGTCAACAGCTCCCCACCCGCACTGTAAACAGTGTTGGCAGAGTACTGCTTCCCACCTTCTGAGGCACCGGACGGTTTGCCAGAATCTCTTCGAAGGCCGACCGATAGTCCTCCTCCATGGCCTCACCAAACTCCTCCCAGACCCGAGTTTTTGCCTCCAGGACCGTTTTGGGCTGCGGCTTTCTTGGCCTGCCGGTGCACCTGTCAACTGCGTCAGGAGTCCCACAGGCCAACATGGTCTGATAGGACTCCTTCTTCAGCCTGATGGCATCCCTTACCACTTCCGATGTCCACCACTGGGTTCGGGGGTTGCTGCCACGACAGGCACCAGAGACCTTGCGTCCACAACTTCGAACTGCACATGTCGACAATGGAGGCAGAGAACATGGTCCACTCAGACTCAATGTCCCCAGCCTCCCTCGGAATCTGTGAGAAGCTCTTCCGGACGGTGGGAGTTGAAGACCTCCCTGACAGAGGGCTCGGCCAGACGTTCCCAACAGACCCTCACAATACGTTTGGGTCTGCCAGGTCTGTCCAACTTCCTCCTCTGCCAGCGGATCCAACTCACCACCAGGTGGTGATCGGTTGACAGCTCAGCCCCTCTCTTTACACCCGAGTGTCCAAGACATACGGCCGGAGATCAGATGAAACGACAACAAAGTCAATCATCGACCTCCGGCCTAGGGTGTCCTGGTGCCACGTGCACTGATGGACACCCTTATGCTTGCGAACATGGTGTTCAAGTTATGGACAAACTGTGACTAGCACAGAAGTCCAATAACAGAACACCGCTTCAAGGGTTTAGATCGGGGAGGCCGTTCCTCCCGATCACGCCCCTCCAGGTATCACTGTCGTTGCCCACGTGAGCGTTGAAGTCCCCCAGTAGAACAATGGAGTCCCCAGTCGGAGCACTATCAAGTACCCCTCCCAGAGGACTCCAAGAAGGCCAGATACTCTGTACTGCTGTTCAGGCCCGTAGGCACAAACAACAGCAAGAGACCTATCCCCAACCCGAAGGCGCAGGGAAGCGACCCTCTCGTTCACCGGGGTGAACTCCAACACATGGCGGCTGAGCTGGGGAGCTATAAGCAAGCCCACACCAGCTCACCGCCGCTCACCCTGGGTAACACCAGAGTAGTGGAGGGTCCAGCCCCTCTCGAGAAGCTGGGTTCCAGAGCCCAAGCTATGCTTGGAGGTGAGCCCGACTATCTCTAGCCGGTACCTCTCAACCTCCCGCACACTGAGCTCAGGCTCCTTCCCCCCCAGCGAGGTGACATTCCATGTCCCTATTGCCAGAGAATTTTGGTCAGGTCAGGGATTGGGTCGTCGAGGCCCCCTGCCACGACTGCTACCCAAACCACATTGCACCGGCCCCTCATGGACCTTCCTGCGGGTGGTGAGCCTACTGGAAGGCGGGCCCACGTCACCATTTCGGGCTGAGCCCGGCCGGGTTCCCGTGGGCAAAGACCCGACCGCCACCAGGCGCTCAGGCCTCGCCTGCGAGCCCCAACCTCAGGCCTGGCTCCAGGGTGGGGCCCCAGGTAACGCCAATCCGAGGCGACGTAACGGTCCTTGTTGGTTTACTATTCATGATGGGCTTGTGAACGGCTCTTAGTCTGGCCCGTCACCTAGGACCTGTTTGTCATGGGAGACCCTACCAGAGGGCTTAATTCCCTCCTAAGATCGTTCGGGAACACAAACCCCTCCACCACAGTAAGGTGGCGGTTCAAGGAGGGGTGTTGTTTTATTATTTATTATATTCTATCTATTTATCTAATCTTTCAATAATGCAATTATTGATGTTTATTATTGATACTGGGATAAAGGGGACATGAAATTGCAACTTAAATACGAGTACTTGTTCAAGTGTTATAAATGATAATACAATCATTATTGCATGTAAAAATAAAACTGAATTCTTCTCGTTCAGAAAACTATTGTGGAATTAATCCTTCAGTATAACTTTATCAATGATAATAATCCAGTAATAGTCTCACACTGACAGGGGGACCACAGAGATTGATTTGAAGGCTCATTTTGTCGTCGTGGTGAGAAGATTTTTTTTGTTTTGATCTTCAGCTGTTACCAATGAAACTTCATAAAATTATCACAAAGTTGTCAAAGTTCAGACTTTATTAAAGATTTTTTTGGACCATTTTTCACACATTTTGTGCCTTGTTGGCGCAGTAGGCAGCGCGTCAGTCTCATAATCTGAAGGTCGTGAGTTTGAGCCTCACACAGGGCAGCTATTTTCAACATTACAACTGTCCACGCTGAACCTGCACACATTTTGTTGTTGCTCTTGCTAAGTGCTCACTTCAAAAATGCTCCACAACAATGGAAAACACTCCCACACAGATGCGTGTGTCCTCTTTGATCCACATTTCATCCTTCAGTCTGTATCTGTTGGCCTCCACTGCTCTTTGCTCGCTTTGCTTCTTCCTTTATCTGACCTCGACCCCCATCATCTGTTAGTGCTTTAACATTACGTCAACATACAGATCATTTAAAACTGCTGGAAACATAAACCACGTTAAATAATGTTTAGAAAAACTGACATTTGAAAACCTTGAGTCATCAAACATTTGGTATTTTTGCTAGAGAAATGACTTTATCTTTACTGATTATCAAAACGGGTTCCTGATTAATTTATTCTGCTTTGTTATTTTTGTAATTGTCTCTGAATTGTAACTAAGTACATTAACACAAGCACTGTACTTAAGTACAATATTGACAAGTTTGTACTTTACTTGAGTATTTCCATTTAATTGTACTTTATACTTCTTCTCTACCTAATTTCTGGGGGAATTATTGTTCTTTTTACTCCACTGCATTTGCAAAAGAATAAACTGAAAATAAACATTGCAGATAACGTTGATTTTTTAAATATTATGCAATATGATATGTGTAAATGCTGCTTCTATAATAATGTATCAGTGACAATCAAATAATACTACATTTAATACAATCTATAATAATATAACACTGACAGATAACCACAGAGTTTAATACAAAGGCTGATTTTGTCATTACAGTAAGAAGATTTAGTTTCCTGTACACACTCAGTAACTAAATGTGATGTTGCAGCATCTTTAAAGGGTCTGTTTGTGCCCTGCCTGCTTCTCGGCTTACGGCCATACCACCCTGAACACGCCCGATCTCGTCCGATCTCGGAAGCTAAGCAGTGGTCGGGCCTGGTTAGTACTTGGATGGGAGACCGCCTGGGAATACCAGGTGCTGTAAGCTTTTTCACTTCTCTCTACAAACAGCAGAGGACGCTGCTGCTTCTTCGCTGCACTGCACACACACACACAGCTGACAAACACAGCAGCTTCTCTCTGGACTTTACATTAGATTATCTGAAATGATCCATATTTAACTCTCTTCTCCCTCTGACCTGTGTACAAAATATACAAAAGATGAAACTTAAATATCAATACATAAATAGATAAATGCAAAAATATGTCTTTAAATATACACAGGGACAAATAAATAACATCATCAGAAATAGTTAATTGCATGAGTAGAATGAAATAACTAAATAAATAAGTCAAAGAATAAATAAATAAATACAGAAGCTTGCTTCAGACTGAGGTCAGCACCTTTAATGTCAGTGTACGAAAACAGAAATACTTAATGTAGATTTATGGAAACACATTTGAGAGATTTAATCACTTATGTCCTGATTAAATACCATTCTTGATTTATTTTCTGCATTTCTCTTTATATTTCTGTGTTGTTTTATTATTTACTATATTCTATCTATTTATCTAATCTTTCACGAATGCAATTATTGATCTGTTAGTAGTTATTATTATTATTATTATTATTATTATTATTATTATTACATTTTCCTTATTATATATGATTATTCTTTATGTCTTATAATCACATATCATAGTAATAATAACGAATTCTCAGATTCCCTTCATTGCTCTGCTTTGTTTTGGTCTGTAAGCAGGAGTGTTATCTCAGTGACGCTGAGCTCTTCTCAGCAGCGTGTGTTCCTGGTGGAAAACTCCCACCCCCACATTGCCCTGTTTAAATCTCCTTCTGAAGAATGGAAAGAATTTGGGCCCTTTCACACTGAAATGCAACTCCATCTCTGACTGGGAGCCTACAGGTGATACCAAAATCTTGTATTCGCCATCAACAGGTATTTATAAATGACCTCTTTCTCTTGACATTCATGCATTCAGATCTGTACACCTGGTTGATGAATATGACAAATTCTCTCCACACACTGAAGCAATGGTCTCTGACTCTTCTCTCCTCCCTCCAGCTTTGCAGGAGGTGCCGCCCTCTTTGTGGGCTAAGGGAAAGTATGATGTCGGTTTGATAAAAAAAAATGCTCAACCTGTGGTGATCACGCCTAAATCTTCTTATAGGCCATGTAAACAACAGTATCCCCTGAAGCAGGAAGCTATTGATGGAATCACAATTTATGGGAAGAACCTCTCGTCTCATAACAAGGTCATGATGGACCCCTGAGGCTGACCAGGCTTAAATTAGCCCTGCAGTCTTCTCCCACTCTCGGGCTATCCTGACCCCACAAACCTTTCACACAGGCAGTTGATGAACGTGACGGCTGCATGACCTCAGTTCTTCTTCAAACTCACGGTGACAAACTCCGACCTGTTGCCTATTTCTCAGCTAAATTAGATCCAGTCGCTGCAGGACATCTGCGTTGCCTCCGTGCAGTTGGCTGCTGCTGAAAAAGCTCTGCTGGTGTCTAGAGACATTGTAGGTTACATGCATGTAACGTTGCTGGTCCCTCATGCGGTGTCTCTCATTCTCCTTGAGCAAAAGACTTCGCACCTGTCTGCAGCAAGGTGGCTTCGATATCACACATTTTTGCTGGACATGCCTAATGTAACTGTCAAACGTTGCAATGTTTTAAATCCTGCTTCTCTCCTTCCAGGACCTGATGATGGGGAGCCACACAATTGCTTGGCTGAGCTCCAAGTATTGTGTTCTCCCAGACCTGACCTTTCTGACACTCCCTAAACCAACCCTGATCTCATTCTGTATGTTGATGGTTCCGCAACTCAGGGGCCACTCACAGGGGGTTAATTGTGTGGATTTTGCTGTGGTTTCAGATAATGCCACTTTAGTGTCTGGTCCTCTTCCTCATCATCCTCTCAGCACAGGCAGCAGAGCTGGTCGCACTCACGGAGGCTTGTAAATTCGCTGCTGGTAAGACTGTGACCATCTACACTGACTCCAGGTATGCATTTGGAGTGGTTCATGATTTTGGGGCTCTGTGGAAACACAGGAATTTTTTTTTAAATCTGATGGCAAGCCAAGCCTTGTTAGACGCTATTTTACTCCCCACGGCCATCTCTGTCTGTATGTGTGCAGCTTACACACACATGCCTCTGATGTTGTCTTACTGGGGAATGCAAGGGCCGCCGCCGCCGCCGCCAAAACAGCAGCACAGCAACCCCTCGCTGACTAATCCCAGCTCCTACTGACACACACACTTGTCTCTATTCCAGCTGAGAAGCGTCTGTGGGCCTCGTGTGGTGCCTCCTACAGAGATTCTGTGTGGTGGGGGCCCTGTGGTAATCCATGCCTACCCTCCCACTTTTTTCCTCACTATGCCAAGTTGACACAAGGGTCAGACCATATGTCAAAAGGGGGGATGCTAGCTATGATTAGCACACACTGGTTCACAAAAGGGTTTTCAGCATATGCTCAAAAGTATTGTCAAGCCTGTAATGCGGGTAGACCAGTCAGGGTCACCCAACAGGCAGTGGTGAAAGACATCAGGAGAAAGCACTGGCAGGCTAAACGCTGGCACGGACCGTTCCAGATCCTCCTCACCACTCACACAGGCTGTGAAAGGTGGCAGAACGAGCAACTTGGATCCACGCCAGCCACTGCAAAAGGGTACAATCAGCACCTGCAGAGTCACCAACCACTGATCGTGACACAAACACACCACTGACTTCAACTGATTCTTAAGAAGTCCGACGCTGATCCAACACGACAGCTGAGTGTGAGCCGAGCGCCGCTCCTGTTGCTACACTGACTAACACAATACACCATACACAACAACACATATTTGTGTAGCTGCTTTTAATGTAATGTTAATGTTTTATTTACTCTTTTGGATTTCACAATAAAAAGCAACGATTAGAAAAAGCACAAAAATGTTTCATTTCTTTTATTGCATCCTGTTCATTCACATTTTAACTTTTATATGTGACTCTGTAGTTATTTTTTTCATCACACTACATCTTATACACATTTTTTTTCTCAGTTTCATTTTTTTTCTTACTCGGTGACATTTTAGTACGTGGAGGGGAGGCGGCAAAGAATTACACCACAGACCCATTTATAAGAAATATAAGACATCCATTAATCGTTTTTTGTCTTTTTATGGTATTTGTTAACAGTTATAAAAAGGTAAAAACACAAGATTGTTTTACACTAGATAAATAAAAAATACTCTAGAGTCTATATGATTTGAGTAAAATGAATATCTTATTAATATCTTGTTAAATTCAGATTAAAATGAACTTATTTAAAATCATTTAACAATAATAAAGAGCCACATTGCTGCCTCATTTAAAGCTCTGCAGGGCAGAAACAGCACAAAGTGATGGCGGCATGTCATGGTTTTAACAACCCACCAAAGAAAACACAGGAAATGTTCCACTTAACTTTCTTAAGAAATGTTAAAATGAAACTAAACCTCTGCTGCTCTGATCTCATCTCTGTGAATGTGCTCCAGGCCCGAAACTACTACCAGATCGTCAAGAGGCCCATCGACCTGTCAGTGATCCGCAGGAAACTGGACAAGGCCAACACGCTGCACTACTTCACCGCCGAGCGGTTTGTCGACAACGTCCTGCTCATGTTCAAGAACTGCGCCTCGTTTCAACCATGTGAGTTTGTCAGAAAGTTGTTGTGAGTCTGAGTGGATTTCCCACGTTAATCTAATTTCTCGTGTAATTGAATTATTTCTGCACTGTAGCCTGTGGGAATAAGCTGGACCACTTTGATTTCTTCATGTAGAGACTTTAATCAGTGTCCACCTGCCAGAAAATACTAAATCTCAGCTGACATTTAACAAGAAACTACAGATCGGTACGGGTGAATAAAAGTCAACAAGGGGAGGGCCCAAACACAGATAAACAAGCCAGACAGTGAACAGTTCAGTGATTTATTGCCAAAGTGAAGGTATATTTCATTTAATTAATGGAGAACATGTTGAGGTGAGGTACTTTATTTTGAAAATCACATGTTGATTTTGAGCAGCATTACAGTCATGCTGTACTTTCACTTGTTCATAAAGGAAAGCACATTATGGGGAACTAATCAGGTTAAGTCATTTTAACATTTCATGTATTTTTTCACAACATTTTTTAAGGGATTTATATAGTTTACTGATGTAGAATGAGATCTGACAAATGAAAATTAACCACATTATTTTTTAACATGTGAAAGAGTAGTAGTAGTAAAATTTCATGAAATGTCAATAAAACATTTTTTTGGTCATCTAATTAACGGTCATGGTACTTCTTTCAATGTATTATATGTTTTCAACTTTACTCACAATATACAACTTCTTTTCTACGGCCATGATTTGTTTCAATGAGGTCAGATGTATTTTTTACTTTTTTACAGTTTCAGAGGATTTCTACATGCTTACGAATTCAAACAACTTCATGAAATGAAAAACAAGTTCCTACAGTGAGCATGATTACAAAAAACTTTTGCAAACTCCCACAATGGGAAAAGGTCTAGGGTATATTCAATAATAATGTAATGTAATAATAATAGTCCTATAATACAGCCTGACCTCGACCCCCATCATCTGTTAGTGCTTTAAGATTACGTCAACATACAGATCATTTCAAAATGCTTGGAAACATAAACCACATTAAATAATGTTTAGAAAAATTCTGCTGTTACCACTGAAACTTCATATAACTTTATCAAAGATTTTTTTGGACCATTTCTTCACACATTTTGTGCCTTGTTGGCGCAGTAGGCAGCGCGTCAGTCTCATAATCTGAAGGTCGTGAGTTTGAGCCTCACACAGGGCAGCTATTTTCAACATTACAACTGTCGACACTGAACCTGCACACGTCTTGTCGTTGCTAAGTGCTCACTTCAAAAATGCTCCACAACAATGGAAAACACTCCCACACAGATGTGTGTCCACTCTGATCCAGATTTCATCCTTCAGTCTGTATCTGTTGGCCTCCACTGCTCTTTGCTCTTTGCTTCTTCCTTTATCTGACCTCGACCCCCATCATCTGTTAGTGCTTTAACATTACGTCAACATACAGATCATTTAAAACTGTTGGAAACATAAACCACGTTAAATAATGTTTAGAAAAATTCAACAGATACAGATCTTAGTGAACATGGATCAAAGTGAATGCCCCGTGTGAGGCTCCAACTTTCAGATTATGAGATTGATACGCTGCCTACTGCGCCAACAAGGCTCAATATGAAAAAAAATCTTTGATAAGGTCTGAAATTTGACTGACAATTATATGAAGTTTCATTTGAAAACTCTCACCACAACACTTTAGAGCCATCAAACATTTGGTATTTTTGATAAATAAATAGAATATAATAAATAATAAAATAGAAGAAGAAAGAAATATAAAGAAACTTGAAAAATGACTTTATCTTTACTGATTATCAAAACAGGTCCTGATTAATTTATTCTCCTTTGTTATTTTTTGTAATTGTCTCTGAATTGTAACTAAGTACATTAACACAAGCACTGTACTTAAGTACAATATTGACAAGTTTGTACTTTACTTGAGTATTTCCATTTAATTGTACTTTATACTTCTTCTCCACCTAATTTCCTCAGCTTTATTTAAGTTTTTCTCCATTTAAGTCTGTAAGACTAAAAGAATAAACTGAAAATAAACATTACAAAAATGTAACGTCTGTTGTCTTTTACACAATAAAATATGAAGTTACACAGTATTCTCTATATCAACACATTTACACAATAACTACAGATGTTCTTAATGTACAGAAATGAAACGAACATCCACAGTATCACCAAACACGCATTATCCATATGAATCAGATGTAAACAAATCCACTAATAAGCCTGAGGCATAGCGCCGCGCCCCCTGCTGGGCAGATTAAACAATACGTCAGCAAAAACAAAAGCTAGCCAGCGCAACTCGAGAAACTTCAGGAAATGCTGTAAAGTAAGTATGTACACACTGTAAACAGTAACTAAATGACTTAAGACATGATGTTAATGGAGCAGACTGGTGAGTGATTTCCGCGCTGTTGCTCGAGCATCTCCGACTAGGAACTAAAGGGGCGGAAAACCAGTTTATAATAATAAAACTGACAGATGAGCACAGAGTTATATAAAGCTGATTTTGTCATTACAGTGCTTTCTGTACGCACAGTAACTAAATGTGATGTTACAGCATCTTTAAAGTCTCTTTGTTTGCCCTGCCTTCTGGCTTACGGCCATACCACCCTGAACGCACGCCCGATCTCGTCCGATCTCGGAAGCTAAGCAGGGTCGGGCCTGGTTAGTACTTGGATGGGAGACCGCCTGGGAATACCAGGTGCTGTAAGCTTTTTCACTTCTCTCTACAAACAGCAGAGGACGCTGCTGCTTCTTCACTGCACACACACAGCTGACAAACACAGCAGCTTCTCTCTGGACTTTACATTAGATTATCTGAAATGATCCATATTTAACTCTCTTCTCCCTCTGACCTGTGTACAAAATATACAAAAGATGAAACTTAAATATCAATACATAAATAGATAAATGCAAAAATATGTCTTTAAATATACACAGGGACAAATAAATAACATCATCAGAAATAGTTAATTGCATGAGTAGAATGAAATAACTAAATAAATAAGTCAAAGAATAAATAAATAAATACAGAAGCTTGCTTCAGACTGAGGTCAGCACCTTTAATGTCAGTGTACGAAAACAGAAATACTTAATGTAGATTTATGGAAACACATTTGAGAGATTTAATCACTTATGTCCTGATTAAATACCATTCTTGATTTATTTTCTGCATTTCTCTTTATATTTCTGTGTTGTTTTATTATTTACTATATTCTATCTATTTATCTAATCTTTCACGAATGCAATTATTGATCTGTTAGTAGTAATTATTATTATTATTATTATTATTATTATTATTATTACATTTTCCTTATTATATATGATTATTCTTTATGTCTTATAATCACATATCATAGTAATAATAACGAATTCTCAGGATTCCCTTCATTGCTCTGCTTTGTTTTGGTCTGTAAGCAGGAGTGTTATCTCAGTGACGCTGAGCTCTTCTCAGCAGCGTGTGTTCCTGGTGGAAAACTCCCACCCCCACATTGCCCTGTTTAAATCTCCTTCTGAAGAATGGAAAGAATTTGGGCCCTTTCACACTGAAATGCAACTCCATCTCTGACTGGGAGCCTACAGGTGATACCGAAATCTTGTATTCGCCATCAACAGGTATTTATAAATGACCTCTTTCTCTTGACATTCATGCATTCAGATCTGTACACCTGGTTGATGAATATGACAAATTCTCTTCCACACACTGAAGCAATGGTCTCTGACTCTTCTCTCCTCCCTCCAGCTTTGCAGGAGGTGCCGCCCTCTTTGTGGGCTAAGGGAGAAGTATGATGTCGGTTTCATAAAAAAAAATGCTCAACCTGTGGTGATCACGCCTAAATCTTCTTATAGGCCATGTAAACAACAGTATCCCCTGAAGCAGGAAGCTATTGATGGAATCACAATTTATGGGAAGAACCTCTCGTCTCATAACAAGGTCATGATGGACCCCTGAGGCTGACCAGGCTTAAATTAGCCCTGCAGTCTTCTCCCACTCTCGGGCTATCCTGACCCCACAACCTTTCACACAGGCAGTTGATGAACGTGACGGCTGCATGACCTCAGTTCTTCTTCAAACTCACGGTGACAAACTCCGACCTGTTGCCTATTTCTCAGCTAAATTAGATCCAGTCGCTGCAGGACATCTGCGTTGCCTCCGTGCATTGGCTGCTGCTGAAAAAGCTCTGCTGGTGTCTAGAGACATTGTAGGTTACATGCATGTAACGTTGCTGGTCCCTCATGCGGTGTCTCTCATTCTCCTTGAGCAAAAGACTTCGCACCTGTCTGCAGCAAGGTGGCTTCGATATCACACACTTTTTGCTGGACATGCCTAATGTAACTGTCAAACGTTGCAATGTTTTAAATCCTGCTTCTCTCCTTCCAGGACCTGATGACGGGGAGCCACACAATTGCTTGGCTGAGCTCCAAGTATTGTGTTCTCCCAGACCTGACCTTTCTGACACTCCCTAAACCAACCCTGATCTCATTCTGTATGTTGATGGTTCCGCAACTCGGGGCCACTCACAGGGGTTAATTGTGTGGATTTTGCTGTGGTTTCAGATAATGCCACTTTAGTGTCTGGTCCTCTTCCTCATCATCCTCTCAGCACAGGCAGCAGAGCTGGTCGCACTCACGGAGGCTTGTAAATTCGCTGCTGGTAAGACTGTGACCATCTACACTGACTCCAGGTATGCATTTGGAGTGGTTCATGATTTTGGGGCTCTGTGGAAACACAGGAATTTTTTTTTTTAATCTGATGGCAAGCCAAGCCTTGTTAGACACTATTTTACTCCCCACGGCCATCTCTGTCTGTATGTGTGCAGCTTACACACACATGCCTCTGATGTTGTCTTACTGGGGAATGCAAGGGCCGCCATACGCCGCCGCCAAAACAGCAGCACAGCAACCCCTCGCTGACTAATCCCAGCTCCTACTGACACACACACTTGTCTCTATTCCAGCTGAGAAGCGTCTGTGGGCCTCGTGTGGTGCCTCCTACAGAGATTCTGTGTGGTGGGGGCCCTGTGGTAATCCATGCCTACCCTCCCACTTTTTTCCTCACTATGCCAAGTTGACACAAGGGTCAGACCATGTGTCAAAAGGGGGGATGCTAGCTATGATTAGCACACACTGGTTCACAAAAGGGTTTTCAGCATATGCTCAAAAGTATTGTCAAGCCTGTAATGCGGGTAGACCAGTCAGGGTCACCCAACAGGCAGTGGTGAAAGACATCAGGAGAAAGCACTGGCAGGCTAAACGCTGGCACGGACCGTTCCAGATCCTCCTCACCACTCACACAGGCTGTGAAAGGTGGCAGAACGAGCAACTTGGATCCACGCCAGCCACTGCAAAAGGGTACCAGCACCTGCAGAGTCACCAACCACTGATCGTGACACAAACACACCACCACTGACTTCAACTGATTCTTAAGAAGTCCGACGCTGATCCATCACGACAGCTGAGTGTGAGCCGAGCGCCGCTTCTGTTGCTACACTGACTAACACAATACACCATACACAACAACACATATTTGTGTAGCTGCTTTTAATGTAATGTTAATGTTTTATTTACTCTTTTGGATTTCACAATAAAAAGCAACGATTAGAAAAAGCACAAAAATGTTTCATTTCTTTTATTGCATCCTGTTCATTCACATTTTAACTTTTATATGTGACTCTGTAGTTATTTTTTTCATCACACTACATCTTATACACATTTTTTTTCTCAGTTTCATTTTTTTTCTTACTCGGTGACATTTTAGTACGTGGAGGGGAGGCGGCAAAGAATTACACCACAGACCCATTTATAAGAAATATAAGACATCCATTAATCGTTTTTTGTCTTTTTATGGTATTTGTTAACAGTTATAAAAAGGTAAAAACACAAGATTGTTTTACACTAGATAAATAAAAAATACTCTAGAGTCTATATGATTTGAGTAAAATGAATATCTTATTAATATCTTGTTAAATTCAGATTAAAATGAACTTATTTAAAATCATTTAACAATAATAAAGAGCCACATTGCTGCCTCATTTAAAGCTCTGCAGGGCAGAAACAGCACAAAGTGATGGCGGCATGTCATGGTTTTAACAACCCACCAAAGAAAACACAGGAAATGTTCCACTTAACTTTCTTAAGAAATGTTAAAATGAAACTAAACCTCTGCTGCTCTGATCTCATCTCTGTGAATGTGCTCCAGGCCCGAAACTACTACCAGATCGTCAAGAGGCCCATCGACCTGTCAGTGATCCGCAGGAAACTGGACAAGGCCAACACGCTGCACTACTTCACCGCCGAGCGGTTTGTCGACAACGTCCTGCTCATGTTCAAGAACTGCGCCTCGTTCAACCATGTGAGTTTGTCAGAAAGTTGTTGTGAGTCTGAGTGGATTTCCCACGTTAATCTAATTTCTCGTGTAATTGAATTATTTCTGCACTGTAGCCTGTGGGAATAAGCTGGACCACTTTGATTTCTTCATGTAGAGACTTTAATCAGTGTCCACCTGCCAGAAAATACTAAATCTCAGCTGACATTTAACAAGAAACTACAGATCGGTACGGGTGAATAAAAGTCAACAAGGGGAGGGCCCAAACACAGATAAACAAGCCAGACAGTGAACAGTTCAGTGATTTATTGCCAAAGTGAAGGTATATTTCATTTAATTAATGGAGAACATGTTGAGGTGAGAGTACAAAAAAAAAACAGGTCTTTGTTTTTGTGTTTTTTTGTGCTGTGCACTTTATTTTGAAAATGAGGGAGATTTTTCACATGTTGAGCCAGGAGAGGACGGACAGAGCTTTTGAGGAAGAGGAAGGAAAACAGCATTACAGTCATGCTGTAAGAGTTTTAATTAATGGATAACTTTCACTTGTTCATAAAGGAAAGCACATTATGGGGAACTAATCAGGTTAAGTCATTTTAACATTTCATGTATTTTTTCACAACATTTTTTAAGGGATTTATATAGTTTACTGATGTAGAATGAGATCTGACAAATGAAAATTAACCACATTATTTTTTAACATGTGAAAGAGTAGTAGTAGTAAAATTTCATGAAATGTCAATAAAACATTTTTTTGGTCATCTAATTAACGGTCATGGTACTTCTTTCAATGTATTATATGTTTTCAACTTTACTCACAATATACAACTTCTTTTCTACGGCCATGATTTGTTTCAATGAGGTCAGATGTATTTTTTACTTTTTTACAGTTTCAGAGGATTTCTACATTCTTACGAATTCAAACAACTTCATGAAATGAAAAACAAGTTCCTACAGTGAGCATGATTACAAAAAACTTTTGCAAACTCCCACAATGGGAAAAGGTCTAGGGTATATTCAATAATAATGTAATGTAATAATAATAGTCCTATAATACAGCCTGACCTCGACCCCCATCATCTGTTAGTGCTTTAAGATTACGTCAACATACAGATCATTTCAAAATGCTGGAAACATAAACCACATTAAATAATGTTTAGAAAAATTCTGCTGTTACCACTGAAACTTCATATAACTTTATTAAAGATTTTTTTGGACCATTTTTCACATATTTTGTGCCTTGTTGGCGCAGTAGGCAGCGCGTCAGTCTCATAATCTGAAGGTCGTGAGTTCGAGCCTCACACAGGGCAGTTATTTTCAACAATACAACTGTCCACGCTGAACCTGCACACGTCTTGTTGTTGCTCTGTGCTTTGTGCTCACTTCAAAAATGCTCCACAACAATGGAAAACACTCCCACAACGATGTGTGTCCACTTTGATCCACATTTCATCCTTCAGTCTGTATCTGTTGGCCTCCACTGCTCTTTGCTTCTTCCTTTATCTGACCTTGACCCCCATCATCTGTTAGCGCTTTAACATTACGTCAACATACAGATCATTTAAAACTGCTGGAAACATAAACCACGTTAAATAATGTTTAGAAAAACTGATATTTGAAAGGCCAACAGATACAGATCTTAGTGAACATGGATCAAAGTGAATGTTGGAAAACAGCTGCCCCGTGTGAGGCTCCAACTCACGACCTTCAGATTATGAGATTGATACGCGCTGCCTACTGCGCCAACAAGGCTCAAAATGTGCAAAAAATGGTCCAAAAAAATCTTTGATAAGGTCTGAAATTTGACTGACAATTATATGAAGTTTCAGTGAACAGCTGTAGATCAAAACAAAAAAATCTCACCACAACACTTTAGAGTAAAGTTATAACACTTGAACAAGTACTCGTATTTAAGTTGCAATTTCATGTCCCCTTTGTCCCAGTATCAATAATAAACAGATTAGATAAATAAATAGAATATAATAAATAATAAAATAGAAGAAGAAAGAAATATAAAGAAACATGCAGAAAATAAATGAAAAATGGTATTTAATCAAGACAGAAGTGATTAAATCTCTCAAATGTGTTACCCTAAATCTACATTAAGTATTTCTGTTTTCGTACACTGATATTAAAGGTGCTGACCTTGGTATCCATTGCTGTTTGCTCGCTGCTTCTTCCTTTATCTGACCTCGACCCCCATCATCTGTTAGTGCTTTAACATTACGTCAACATACAGATCATTTAAAACTGCTGGAAACATAAACCACGTTAAATAATGTTTAGAAAAACTGACATTTGAAAGTTGAGTCATCAAACATTTGGTATTTTTGCTTGAAAAATGACTTTATCTTTACTGATTATCAAAATATGTGCTGATTAATTTATTCTCCTTTGTTATTTTTTTTATTGTTTCTGAATTGAAACTAAGTACATTAACACAAGCACTGTACTTAAGTACAATATTGACAAGTTTGTACTTTACTTGAGTATTTCCATTGAATTGTACTTTATACTTCTTCTCCACCTAATTTCTGGGGGAATTATTGTTCTTTTTACTCCACTGCATTTGTAGAATTTTGCAGATATTGATTTTTTAAATATTATGCAATATGATATGTGTAAGTGCTGCTTCTATAATAATGTATCAGTGACAATCCAATAATACTACATTTAATACAATCTATAATAATATAACACTGACAGATGACCACAGAGTTTAATACAAAGGCTGATTTTGTCATTACAGTAAGAAGATTTAGTTTCCTGTACACACTCAGTAACTAAATGTGATGTTACAGCATCTTTAAAGGGTCTGTTTGTGCCCTGCCTTCTCGGCTTACGGCCATACCACCCTGAACACGCCCGATCTCGTCCGATCTCGGAAGCTAAGCAGTGTCGGGCCTGGTTAGTACTTGGATGGGAGACCGCCTGGGAATACCAGGTGCTGTAAGCTTTTTACTTCTCTCTTACCAAACAGCAGAGGACGCTGCTGCTTCTTCACTGCACACACACACAGCAGCTTCTCTCTGGACTTTACATTAGATTATCTGAAATGATCCATATTTAACTCTGTGCTCCCTCTGACCTGTTTGCAAAATCTATGGAATATGAAACTTAAATATCAATACATAAATAAATAAATGCAAAAATATGTGTTTAAATATACACAGGGACAAATAAATAACATCATCAGAAATAGGTCATTGCATGAGTAGAATGAAATAACTAAATAAATAAGTCAAAGTATACAGAAATAAATACAGAAGCTTGCTTTAGACTGAGGTCAGCACCTTTAATATCGGTGTACGAAAACAGAAACACTTAATGTAAATCTATGGAAACGTTTGAAACATTTGAGAGATTTAATCACTTCTGTCCTGATTAAATACCTTTTGTCATTTATTTTCCACATTTCTCTTTATATTTCTGTGTTGTTTTAGGTTCCGGTGACAAAGGGCAGCCCTGCCGGAGTCCAACATGCACTGGGAACAGGTCTGACTTACTGCCAATGGCAATGCGAACCAAGCTCCAAGCTCCTGCTCCGGTCGTACAGAGACCGAACAGCCCTTAGCAAAGGCCCCCGGACCCCATACTCAAGCGGAGCACTCCCCACAGAATACCACAAGGGACACGGTCGAATGCCTTCTCCAGATCCACAAAGCACATGTGGACTGGTTGGGCAAACTCCCATAAACCCTCAAGCACCCTGCGGAGGGTATAGAGCTGGTCCAGTGTTCCACGACCGAGAAAAAAAAACGCATTGTTCCTCCTGAATCCGAGGGGTCGGCTATCAGCCAAATTCTCCTCTCCAGTACCCTGGCGTAGACCTTCCCGGGGAGGCTGAGAAGTGTGATCCCCTGTAGTAGGAACACACTCTCTGGTCCCCCTTTTTAAAAAGAGGGACTTGAGGTACTCAGGGCGGATCTCATCCACCCCCGGCGCCTTGCCACCGAGGAGCTTGCTGAACTACCTCAGTGACTTCGGCTTGGGTGATGGACGAGTCCACCTCAGAGTTCCCAGCCTCTGCTTCCTCATTGGAAGGCAAGTCGGTGGGATTGAGGAGATCCTCAAAGTATTTCTTCTACTGTCCGACAATGTCCCCAGTTGAGGTCAACAGCTCCCCACCCGCACTGTAAACAGTGTTGGCAGAGTACTGCTTCCCACTTCTGAGGCAGCCGGACGGTTTGCCAGAATCTCTTCGAAGGCCGACCGATAGTCCTCCTCCATGGCCTCACCAAACTCCTCCCAGACCCGAAGTTTTTGCCTCCAGGACCGTTTGGGCTGCGGCTTTCTTGGCCTGCCGGTACCTACCTGTCAACTGCGTCAGGAGTCCCACAGGCCAACATGGTCTGATAGGACTCCTTCTTCAGCCTGATGGCATCCCTTACTTCCGATGTCCACCACTGGGTTCGGGGGTTGCTGCCACGACAGGCACCAGAGACCTTGCGTCCACAACTTCGAACTGCCGCGTCGACAATGGAGGCAGAGAACATGGTCCACTCAGGACTCAATGTCTCCAGCCTCCCTCGGAATCTGTGAGAAGCTCTTCCGGACGGTGGGAGTTGAAGACCTCCCTGACAGAGGGCTCGGCCAGACGTTCCCAACAGACCCTCACAATACGTTTGGGTCTGCCAGGTCTGTCCAACTTCCTCCACTGCCAGTGGATCCAACTCACCACCAGGTGGTGATCGGTTGACAGCTCAGCCCAGCCCCTCTCAGGGCTCAGGGGATCAGATGATGAACGACAACAAGTCAAGTCAATCATCGACCTCCGGCCTAGGGTGTCCTGGTGCCACGTGCACTGATGGACACTTACCTTATCAGCTCGTAACATGGTGTTCGTTATGGACAAACTGTGACTAGCACAGAAGTCCAATAACAGAACACCGCTTCAGCTCGGGTTCAATAGATCAAGGGAGGCCGCCTCCCGGATCCTCCCGATCACGCCCCTCCAGGCAGTATCACTGTCGCTTGCCCACGTGAGCGTTGAAGTCCCCAGTGGGGCAGTAGAACAATGGAGTCCCCAGTCGGAGCACTATCAAGTACCCCTCCCAGGGAGACTCCAAGAAGGCCAGATATACTCTGTACTGCTGTTTCAGCCCGTAGGCACAAACAACAGCAAGAGACCTATCCCCAACCCGAAGGCGCAGGGAAGCGACCCTCTCATTCACCGGGGTGAACTCCAACACATGGCGGCTGAGCTGGGGAGCTATAAGCAAGCCCACACCAGCTCACCGCCGCTCACCCTGGGTAACAACTCCAGAGTAGTGGAGGGTCCAGCCCCTCTCGAAGAAGCTGGGTTCCAGAGCCCAAAGCTATGCGTGGAGGTGAGCCCGACTATCTCTAGCCGGTACCTCTCAACCTCCCACACGAGCTCAGGCTCCTTCCCCCCCAAAGCAGGTGACATTCCATGTCCCTATTGCCAGAGTTTTGGTCCAGGGATTGGGTTGCCGAGGCCCCCCGCCACGACTGACTGCTACCCAAACCACATTGCATTGCACCGGCCCCTCATGGACCTTCCTGCGGGTGGTGAGAGCCTACTGGAAGGCGGGCCCACGTCACCATTTTGGGCTGAGCCCGGCCGGGTCCCGTGGGACAAAGACCCGGCCACCAGGCGCTCACCTGCGAGCCCCAACTTTAGGCCTGGCTCCAGGGTGGGGCCCCAGGTAACGCCAATCCGAGGCGGCAATAACGGTCCTTGTTGGTTTACTATTCATGATGGGCTTGTGAACGGTTTCAGCTCTTAGTCTGGCCAAATCGTCACCTAGGACCTGTTTGTCATGGGAGACCCTACCAGGGGCTTAATGCCCTCCTAGGATCATTCGGGAACACAAACCCCTCCACCACTGTAAGGTGGCGGTTCAAGGAGGGGTGTTGTTTTATTATTTATTATATTCTATCTATTTATCTAATCTTTCATTAATGCAATTATTGATGTTTATTATTGATACTGGGATAAAGGAGACATGAAATTGCAACTTAAATACGAGTACTTGTTCAAGTGTTATAAATGATAATACAATCATTATTGCATGTAAAAATAAAACTGAATTCTTCTCGTTCAGAAAACTATTGTGGAATTAATCCTTCAGTATAACTTTATCAATGATAATAATCCAGTAATAGTCTCACACTGACAGGGGGACCACAGAGATTGATTTGAAGGCTCATTTTGTCGTCGTGGTGAGAAGATTTTTTTTGTTTTGATCTTCAGCTGTTACCAATGAAACTTCATATAATTATCACAAAGTTGTCAAAGTTCAGACTTTATTAAAGATTTTTTTGGACCATTTTTCACACATTTTGTGCCTTGTTGGCGCAGTAGGCAGCGTAAGCAGCGCGTCAGTCTCATAATCTGAAGGTCGTGAGTTCGAGCCTCACACAGGGCAGCTATTTTCAACATTACAACTGTCGACACTGAACCTGCACACGTCTTGTTGTTGCTAAGTGCTCACTTCAAAAATGCTCCACAACAATGGAAAACACTCCCACACAGATGCGTGTCCTCTGTTGATCCACATTTCATCCTTCAGTCTGTATCTGTTGGCCTCCACTGCTCTTTGCTCGCTGCTTCTTCCTTTATCTGACCTCGACCCCCATCATCTGTTAGTGCTTTAACATTACGTCAACATACAGATTATTTAAAACTGCTGGAAACATAAACCACGTTAAATAATGTTTAGAAAAACTGACATTTGAAAACCTTGAGTCATCAAACATTTGGTATTTTTGCTTGAAAAATGACTTTATCTTTACTGATTATCAAAACAGGTCCTGATTAATTTATTCTCCTTTGTTATTTTTTGTAATTGTCTCTGAATTGTAACTAAGTACATTAACACAAGCACTGTACTTAAGTACAATATTGACAAGTTTGTACTTTACTTGAGTATTTCCATTTAATTGTACTTTATACTTCTTCTCCACCTAATTTCCTCAGCTTTATTTAAGTTTTTCTCCATTTAAGTCTGTAAGACTAAAAGAATAAACAGAAAATAAACATTACAAAAATGTAACGTCTGTCTTTTACACAATAAAATATGAAGTTACACAGTATTCTCTATATCAACACATTTACACAATAACTACAGATGTTCTTAATGTACAGAAATGAAACGAACATCCACAGTATCACCAAACACGCTTTATCCATATGAATCAGATGTAAACAAATCCACTAATAAGCCTGAGGCATAGCGCCGCGCCCCCTGCTGGGCAGATTAAACAATACGTCAGCAAAAACAAAAGCTAGTTTCCTGTACACACTCAGTAACTAAATGTGATGTTGCAGCATCTTTAAAGGGGCTGTTTGTGGCCTCAGTTTCGTGGCTTACGGCCATACCACCCTGAACGCGCCCGGTCACCTGTCTGTGACGTGTCAGAGGTGGGGAGCCTGTGTGTGTGTGTGAGTCACGAGGAGACGCTGTCCTCTGCTCTTTCTTTTCTTTTCGCGTTATTTCCAGAAAACGAGACTGTATTACTGTTTATCTCAATTCTCATACCTAATTCAACCCCCCTAGCATCTTTGGATGTTAGGGGTGGACAAACAAACAAACGAGGAGCAGACAAAAATGGACAAAGAGAACAGGAACGGCGGAGACACAGTAATAATGCGCGAAGACGGAAAAGACAACAGGGAAAAAAACAACAAATACAGTAAAAGCCTGACGGTGATGGTGGAAGTGGGAGGAGAGAAGCTGACAACCATGGACAGTTTAAAAGTTATCCAAAAAGAGTGTGGAAAAATAATGGGATGCAGAGTGAGAGGAGCGGGGAGGCTAGAGATAACAATGGAGGCGGAGGAGGGGAAGGGAAAGCTCATCGATGGAATAAAACACAAAAATACAACAATAATGGCAAAAGATATAAATATATGTGAGATGGTGGTCTCCTTTCTTAATCTGCCGGTCTACGTGGAGGACAAGGAAATTATCGATCGCCTACACGAGTGGGGAGTCAGGCCTGTGTCGGCCATCAGGAGGAGGATGTGGCCCGGGACGGAGGTGGCGGACGGGACCCGCTACCTCAAAGTTAAAGTTCAGCGAGGAGGTGAGGTCCCTGCCATACTCCACAAAGTTCAACACATTGGAAGGAGTGGAGCACTTTCGGGTCATCCACGACCGGCAGGAGAGAGTGTGTCGGCTGTGTCTAAAACCGGGGCACATTTTTCAAAGAGTGCCCCGAGTTTAAATGTCACAGATGCAGCGGACAGGGGCACTACGCCAGAGAGTGCACCGCCGGAGAGGAGCGACAGCTGGGAGGAGGACACGGAGCAGGAGAGGAGGCATCTGGAGGAGAGGAGGAGAGAGAGAGGCTGGATGAGGAGAGAGGAGGAGGAGGAGGAGGGAGAAGCGGAGGAGAGGAGACGGAGCCGGTCGACAGCAGCGCGGGAGAAGACGGAGATGAGGAGGAGATGGAGCAGGAGGAGACACCTGTTGAGCCGAGAGGAGGAGGAGAAGAGGAGACACCTGAGGAGCCGAGAGGAGGAGGAGAAGAGGAGATCGGAGATCGGCAGCAGTCTGGACAGCGTGCTGAGGGTGATCGACGGAGGGAGAGAGAGGAGCGACGCAGGAGAACCGGAGGAAAAAGACAGGGGGGAGAGTGGGGTGACTTTGGGGGGAGGTGAAGGGAGGAGCGGGGCAGCGGGGGGTGCTGCTCGGGTGGGGAAGGGGAGGGGGTGACTGGGTGCTGTCGGACATCACACTTACAGACAGTGAGGGGGAGAAACTGGAGAAAGTGACTGAAACACGGAAGAGAGACCACTGGGGAGAAAAGACGTGAAAAGAATAGGTAAAGTGAAAAAAAATGTTAAATAATAATTGAAAATGTCGACTCTCCTTCTACATATATACTCGTGTGATGGTGAGGATCTCCTCCTTTAATGCTAATGGACTCAGGACTGAAATTAGGAGGCAGCAAACCTTGCTGGTAAGTGATGCTGAAATCATATGTTTACAGGAGACACATTGGGATGATGAGTGTGTGAGAGAGATGGAGAGAGAATGGATGGGGGAGATGTATGTGAACAACGGTGGGGTGAAATCTAGAGGGGTGGCTATATTATGGAAGAGAGGTGTGATTGACAATGTGAGAAAGTGTGTGGATGATGGTGAAGGGAGAGTGATAGGGATAACTTTTGAACACCTGGGCACTGAATACAAATTATTGAATGTATATGCACCAAATGAGGAGAAAGAAAGGAAGGGTTTTTTTTGAGGAGTTAGGAGGTATGTGTGGAGAAAAGTGTGTGATAGTTGGGGATTTTAATGTGAGGTGTGGTAGGTTGGATGCATCTGCGAGTGTGTGTTATAAGAATGATTCGTCAAGGAGAGCTTTGAAAGAGATGATGAGAGTGAATGGTTTGATTGATGTGTGGAGACTGAGGAATCCAGAGGGGAGGGTTTTTTCGAGGAGGCAAGTGGTGAGGGGGGTTTTAAAACAGAGTAGGATAGATTTAGTTTTGAGTACACAGGGCATAGTAGAGAAGTTAGGGAAAATTGATTTTAAAGTCACTAATATTAGTGATCATATGGTGATGGGGTTTAATCTGGGGAATAGCGTTGAGAGTAGGGGGGGGGGAGTGTGGTGTTTGAATGGTGAGCTGCTGAAGGATGGGAAATATAGAGCGAGAGCGAAAGTGAGAGAATGTATAATGAGGAGAAAGAATGAGAGAATGTATGAAGAGGACGTTAAGGGGTGGTGGGAGAGTTTGAAAAAAGAAATGAAGAAGGTCAGTATAGATTATAGCAGAGGAAAGAATAGGTTAGAGAGAGAGAGGGAGAAGAGGTTAAAGGAGGAGCTAGAAAGAGAGGCAGAGAGGGCAGATAGAGAGGCAGGGGGTGTGATACAAGTGAATATGTTGTTAGAATAAAAGATGAGTTAAGAGAGATAGAACAGAAGAGGTGCATGGGAGCAATAGTTAGAAGTAGAGGCTAGATATGTGATTGAGGGAGAGAAGTGCACAGGGTATTTTTTAGGGTTAGAAAAGATAAAACAGAGGAAGAATTGTTTAGAACAGGTGGAAGGAAAGGATGGAGAGATAATTACAGGAGTTTGTAGGGATAGCGGAGAGAGTAGAAAATTTTTATAGAGAATTATTCAGGAAGGAAGAGGTAGATGAAGCAAGTATGAGGGAGGTGTTAGAAAAGGTGAAAGCTAGGGTCAGTGATGAGGATAGGGAGATGTGTGAGGGAGAGCTAGGGACAGGGGAGATAGAGGCAGCGATAGCAGGGTTAGGCAGGAATAAGAGTCCAGGGATAGATGGTTTAACAGGTGAATTTTATATTGAGTTTAGGGAAGAGTTAGTGCCCATATTACAGAAATTATTCAAATGGATAGAGGAGAATGAGGAGATGCCAGATAGTATGTCAATAGGGATAGTTAGCATTATACATAAGAAAGGGAGTAGGGATAGATTAGAAAACTACAGGCCACTCAGCATGTTAAATAACGACTACAAAATACTAGCAAGGGTGTTAGCAAATAGGATAAAGAAAGTTATAGGGACGGTGGTGGGAAGCACACAAGCATATAGTATTCCAGGTAGGGACATAGCAGACACAATAGGCAGTATTAGGGACACAATAGTATACATGAAAAGAGATAAAGGAGGGATAATCATGAGTTTAGATTTAAACAAAGCATTTGACAGGGTTGATCACGGGTACTTATACAGAGTGTTAGAGAAATTTGGATTTGGGCATAGGTTGGTAGGCTGGATTAGGAGAATGTATGATAGGGCAGTCAGCTGTGTTAAAATCAATGGGATAGTAACAAATACTTTTAGGTTAGAGAGGTCAGTTAGACAGGGGTGTCCGCTGTCGGCTCTGCTGTACTCACTGTCGGCAGAGCCGTTAGCGGCGCTCCTTAAACACAACAATAAGATCAGGGGCATAGATTTACCGGAGGTACAGGTCAGTTTAATATATCAGTATGCAGATGACACAACGGTCACAGTTAGAGATAGGGAAAGTGCAGTTGAGGTGTTAGATAGTGTAGAGTTGTATTGTAGGGCTTCAGGGGCAAAAGTAAATATAGACAAATCAGAAATCATGTACATAGGAGTAGGTAGAGCAGATAGAGTAGGCATAGGATTGAAAGAGAAAAGGGATTATTTCAGGGTGTTAGGAGTTAATTTAGGGATAGAAGATAGAGAAGGGAGAGACATGCAGTTTGAAGGGATAGTGAATAGCATTAGGAAGACCTTAGGGTTTTGGAAGAAAAGGGGGCTGAAACTGAAGGGGAAGGTGGTTGTTGTGAATGCGTTAGTGATGAGCAAGCTTGTGTATGTGATGAACGTGTTGGATGTGCCAGAGAGAGTGTTGAAAGAGGTGGAGAGAATGGTGAGTGATTTTCTGTGGGACGGGAAGGGGGTCAGGATAGCCAGGGAGGTGATGGAGAACGAGTATGAGGATGGTGGGTTAAAGCTGATCAATTTAGAAAGGAAAAAGAAAGCACTAAGGGTGAAAATGATGGTGAGGTATTTAAAGAATAAGAGGGATCATGTGTGGAAGGTGTTTTTAGGTGAAGCAATTAATAAATGTGGGGGGTGTGGAGAGAGTGGAGTGTATATGCAATTAAAGAAGGGTATGATGAGCGGTGTGTCTGAGTACTACAAGGAGGTGTTGGGAGCGTGGGGAGAGTTTGTGAAGTGTGTGAAGTATGAATGTATGAATGTGAAGCAAGTATGGGAACAACCAGTGTTTTTAAATCCAAAAATCAAGTTTGAAGGGGACACAATTTATAACAGGGTGTTATGGAGAGCAGGGATAAGAACAGTGAGGGATTTAGTTTATGAATACGTACCGGGGTTTATGAAGGCACAGGTGATGGTTGACGAGGTGAGGGAAAGGGGCGATGAAATGGGTTTGGGAACTGCTGAGGGGTTGATGGGAAAAATCAAGGAGGGGATGCCGAGAGAATGGGTGAGAATGATTGAGAGAGAGGCTGAGATGAATGAAAAAGGAGAGATAGAAATGTATGTGGGAGAGGGAGAGAATAAAATGAGTCTGATGAGTGTGAAAACGAGAGTGTTGTATAGATGTTTAAGAAGTGAGGGAGTGAGAAGACCGGCTGCGGAAAAAGTGTGGGAGAGAGTGATGAACAATATGGATGTAAGGAAGATATGGATGAATTTAAGAGTGAAGTGGAACAGTATAGAGTGTGAGAATTTTGATTTTCTTTTGCGTCATAACAGGGTGTTTAATAATTTAGTTATTAGTAGATTTGATGCGAATGTGAAGAAGGAATGTGATGTGTGTGGTGTGGGTGTGGAGACATGTATGCATGAGTTTGTTGAGTGTAGTGAGTTAGAACAATATTTTAAGAAAGTCAAAGAGATGATAAATAGATGCTGGGGAGGGCACTTAGTGGAGAAAATGGAATGGAAAGAGCTGTGGTTGTTTGGAGTGAATGAGAGAGTGAAAGGAACCAATGTGAATTTGTTAAATTATGTGTTAAGCCATGCAAGGTTTGCTGTCAAACTGAGGAGGAATCTGGCCCACTATGAGAGAAGGAGAGTCGACCTATGGAGAATATTCAAAAATGATCTTATAAAAGACATAACTTTGGTAAAAAATTATGTCAAAGAAGATGATTTTACAGGGGGGTTTGTAGAGGGGAGCACATTTGTTAAGATTGGGGATGATGGGAGGGTGGAGTTTGATTTTGGAGATGATGAAGGTGATGGGAAGCATGGTACAAGTTGAATATGTGTTTTAATATTTGATTTCTTTTATTTGGTGGGAAGCCTGAAGGCCAGAGGCATAGCCAAAAGCCTGAAGGGGACCCCACTATTTTCTGTCTTGTCTTTATGTGTTTTAATATTTGATTTCTTTTATTTGGTGGGAAGCCTGAAGGGCCAGAGGCATAGCCCAAAGGCCTGAAGGGGATCCCCACTTTTTCTGTCTTGTCTTTATTTTTTTACATTTGATTTCTTTTATTTGGTGGGAAGCCTGGGGCCATGGGGCATTGTCTTTGTGTGTTTTAAAAGGGCTGAAGGGGACCCCACTATTTTCTGTCTTGTCTTTTTGTTTTTTACATTTGATTTCTTTTATTTGGCGGGAAGCTGAGGGCCTGAGGCATCCCCAAAGGCCTGAAGGGGATCCCACTATTTTTTGGTCTTGTCTTTATGTGTTTTTACATTTGATTTCTTTTATTTGGTGGGAAGCCTGAAGGCCAGGGGCATTGCTAAAGGGCTGAAGGGGACCCCACTATTTTCTGTCTTGTCTTTGTGTTTTTTACATTTGATTTCTTTTATTTGGTGGGAAGCCTGAGGGCCTGAGGCATCCCCAAAGGCCTGAAGGGGATCCCACTATTTTCTGTCCTGTCTACTTGTGCGTTACAATTTGATTTATGTGATTCATTATATTTCATTTGATCATCTATGTGTTTATGTATATATTTTATGTAAATACTACACTAAGGACGGGTGGTGGGTAATGTAAATATGGGTGTTATAATTGTATATAGCCTTGTTTGTTAATTAATGTGTGCTTTTTTGATAATAAAAGAGAAAAAAAAAAAAAACGCCAAAAAAAAAAAAAACGTGCCCGATCTCGTCCGATCTCGGAAGCTAAGCAGGGTCGGGCCTGGTTAGTACTTGGATGGGAGACCGCCTGGGAATACCAGGTGCTGTAAGCTTTTTACTTCTCTTTACCAGCAGCAGAGGGCGCTGCTGCTTCTTCACTGCACACACACAGCTGACAAACACAGCAGCTTCTCTCTGGACTTTACATTAGATTATCTGAAATGATCCATATTTAACTCTCTTCTCCCTCTGACCTGCTGTACAAAATATACAAAAGATGAAACTTAAATATCAATACATAAATAGAATAAATGCAAAAATATGTCTTTAAATATACACAGGGACAAATAAATAACATCATCAGAAATAGTTAATTGCATGAGTAGAATGAAATAACTAAATAAATAAGTCAAAGAATAAATAAATAAATACAGAAGCTTGCTTCAGACTGAGGTCAGCACCTTTAATATCAGTGTATGAAAACAGAAATACTTAATGTAGATTTATGGAAACACATTTGAGAGATTTAATCACTTATGTCCTGATTAAATACCATTCTTGATTTATTTTCTGCATTTCTCTTTATATTTCTGTGTTGTGTTTATTATTTACTTATATTCTATCTATTTATCTAATCTTTCATGAATGCAATTATTGATCTGTTTATTATTGATACTGGGACAAAGGGGACATGAAATTGCAACTTAAATATGAGTACTTGTTCAAGTGTTATAAATGATAATGACAATCAATTATTGCATGTAAAAATTAAAACTGAATTCTTCTTGTTCTGAAAAAAACTATTGTGGAATTTATCCTTCTGTATAACTTTATCAATGATAATAATCCAGTAATAGTCTCACACTGACAGGGGGACCACAGAGTTTGATTTAAAGGCTCATTTTGTCGTCGTGGTGAGAAGATTTTTTTGTTTTGATCTACAGCTGTTACCACTGAAACTTCATATAATTGTCACAAAGTTGTCAAATTTCAGCCTTTATCAAAGATTTTTTTGGGGCCATTTTTCACACATTTTGAGCCTCGTTGGCGCAGTAGGCAGCGCGTCAGTCTCATAATCTGAAGGTTGTGAGTTGGAGCCTCACACAGGGGCAGCTGTTTTCAACAATACAACTGTCGACGCTGAACCTGCACACGTCTTGTTGTTGCTTTGTGACATTTGGTTTTGGGCCCTTGCCAAAAACCAAAGCAGGGCACCAGTATCTGCTTACCATGATGTGCGCCACCACGTGTTTCCCTGAGGCCGTCCCGTTGCACACATTACGGGCTAAAGCAGTGGTGAAGGCTTTGGTTAAATTCTTTTCCACGTTTGGATTGCCGAAACGCATCCAGATGGACCAAGGATCTAACTTTATGTCCAAGATTTTTGCGCAGGTAATGTTGGAGCTGGCTGTTAAACATCAGGTCTCCAGCACGTATCATCTGGAGAGCCAGGGCGCGCTGGAGAGGTTTCACCAGACGCTGAAGTCCATGCTCCGTAAGTTTTGTGTT
>CM041536.1:29046-51290 GCA_023238725.1 Scortum barcoo
GGTCTTTCTTCTGCAGTTGAGAGCAAGTTCTTCTTTCGAAATGCTTTTGTCCACCACAGCATCTGTTATGCCAGACACTCCCTGCTGCTGTAGGTGCAGTCTCTTGGCCCAACGTAGAAGGGTAACATCCTCTAGGTCCCACTCAAAAATACATACAGAGAGATGTGCCATAAAAATGGGGTACAGAGGATGGGCGTCAGTGGTACAACCAGCTGCCAGTCACTGCATGAAGTGGAAGATATCTAGACAGATGTTGAGGTCAGGCCATCCACCAAATCTCTGCTGCAGTTTGTTCCGTCCTAGCTCATTGCTAACTGAGGTCAGCCACAGTGCCGTCCCCTTTGCTGCCCCTTACAGCTTCTTAGTGATCTGTGATTAGACATACAAAACAAAAAAAGTGGTGAATTCTTAACTTAAATAAACCTGCTATAACTATAATAACCTTGCATTATTTTGTATAAATTAAGTTATGTAATTTGAAAAGTTATTTACCTTCTTGGTTGAGTCCATTTTTAAAACAGAGTAATTCTGGCCTTTTTGTGGTCCATCCTGCTCATGATGTCCTTGGCATATACTGTCATAAGTCACCTGTTGGTTGGTACAGCTACAGGCTCTGGAGGGTCCTGACAGATGACAGGGAACAGGCTAGGACGATCCAAGAAGTCTGCACACTCGTCGAGGTATCTTGCCAGACGCTGCAGCCACTCCCTGCTGTGGTTGCTTTGTAGAGCTATTGCCCAGTGTTCGCTCCCTCATCAGGCGTATCACACGAACGTCACATGCGTACCTACATGTGCAGAAACCACTGACAGTAGCCAGTAACACTGATAGCGTTACTGGCTACTGTTCAGATAGCCTTTACAGTACTTGACAGTACGTTCGTAGCTACCTAAAATGGAGGGAAAATAAGTCGCCCGGACATTTGACAAGTGAATAATTTGTGTTTATTTAGCAAGAAAATGCCGAGATAAAACGCGGGTAAAACTATTAGAAGGTTAAGCGTACATATAGGTAAAGAAGCCTATGTAATATTGCTATTAAATTGCTGTCTTTGAAATATTTCTTATGTTTTATATACAGGGATCTTCATTGCTACAACATAAGTTAAAACATTAAATCATTAATTCCCTACAAGGAGTCACACTATACTGTGTCTTCGTCATCACTGTGGTCGTTAATTTAGTACATGAAACTTAAGGGGTCTTTAGTTTCTATATGAAAGTACGTACGGCTATACTACATTCAAACGAATACAGTTAGCATATTGTATTCACAGATTATAAATACATTGGATGGATTGGTCAGTGCATCATTCATGTGTCACTGCGTGGGAAAGTTTAAAAGCTTTTCTCTTGTGGAAAGGTTGTCAGGGAATCTAAAGGCAAATAATTGGTCGGGTCAGGCGGGAATCGAACCGGCAACTTTCTGCTCACAATGTCCATTCACCTTTTTTATAGAAATAAGTACCGAAGTTATGAATGGCCGAATTACCACAAAACTGAAGTACCTGAGCAAAGAGAAGATCCTGAGTTAAATTCAGCCTCCAATTTGGTTTGGAATAGGCAAATATGATCTATTTCAAAGTAAATATACATGTGCAAAATATATGAGACATTACACACAAAAAAGGAAACAATTGAAGGCAATAGTCCATTTCTTTTTTTATTGCCTTTAAAATGCTTTATCACACTCTTCCATCAGAGATTAGCTTTGCAGAAAACAACTTAAACTGTAAGTCAAGGGACTGAACTGAACTATTTCTCAACTCACTGGATATTGGCATGCATATTTCTTTTTGTCTACAGATATATGACAGATTTCCACAGTTAAGTCAAACCCATACAAATATCTTGTAAGGCAACTTCTGCATTACAGCAAGACTTGCATGGGATACAAGAATTTTCTATATCTGACAAATGATGAAAGCATCCAGGGAGCATTCACGTGTCACTCTCCAGACGCTGTTTTCTGACAGCATGGTGCAGCCTGTATCCTGGATGGATCTGTCTGGCTGCCCTTCTCCCCATTTGGTAAAGGTCAGAGGTCGGTTTTTCAGATCGGCCTCAAAGTTCCCTTCTGCCTTGTTATTGTTGACGTTGATCCAAGCCGTTTTGTGAACATCCCCAAACACTTGAGTCAACACACTGTTCTCCTCCTCGTTCTGGGGCAAAGCCAGCTCTAAGCCTCGTTGGGAGCAGAAGTCAACAGCTGTGGAGAAAGAGCCTCTCTGCTTGTTGGACACAAAGTATTTCTGACCAACTCTTCGGACAAAGTCAAAGTTTACAGCTGAAAACAAGCACACAGAAAATCAAAAATCAATGAGAATAGGAGCACTTTTGTTTTTGTAATCTGTAAATGATATTGTATGGTGGTCGTGCACGAGTGCCAAATGCACAGACAACACAAACAAAATGGAAACAAGAAAAAAATCCTCATTTTGTCTCCACATTTCTCGTGTTTAGAAAAAAATTATGCAAACAAGTTTGACACGAACAAATTAAGACATATATTCACCAATTTGAAAGTAACTTTAAAGAATTATTACATGTTAATCAGTCTTTTGTGTCTCCCAGGAACACTGATTGTGTTCTATTAGTTCTGTTATCTGGCATAAATTTAATAGAAAATGAAAACTTCTTCGTAGCACCAGTCCTTGATTATGATACTTACCCACCTCTAACTTAGCCAGGCTCTCCCTCAAGACTGGGCAACTGGAACCAGCGGCATCTGGATCAAACACATCAAACTGATTGACCAAACTTTACAACGATATAGAGGTCACATCTGTCTCTTTCCAGATGTGCAGCTTCTACAAATCAAATGCTTACAATGTCACACTTATTATCTCTGTTTTTCTTTCTCTAAAAATATGCACCTCACAATAAAATACATATGAAAACAAAAGCCAATAAATAATTTCAAATCTGTGGGCTTGGACTATAGGCTTGGCTAAAATAATAATTTGACAATGTCTATGTGACCTCTAGTAAATAAATAAATTGGTATTTTAAAATACATCATATTGAAAGAAGCGATGAATTTAACAAGGTTTTTTGTTGAGGCACTATCAGAGAGGTTGAGTCTGAGCTCATGTTGCAGTGGGATAAGTATGCAAAGTATGGGTGGCCATCACTTTGTTTACCTTGTTCACACACTGTGTGTAGTCCAGGTTGTCCAGGTAGTCCAGGTATTCCAGGTGGTCCAGGTGGTCCACGTGGTCCAGGTGGTCCAGGGAATCCCATCATTCCTTGTTCCCCTAAAAAACAATGGAAACAGGCATTAAACAACAGTATACCAAATGCCAGCTAAGTTGACACAAAGAGTGAGGAAATTATAAGGAAGGTGACAGGGGAGGACTTAAGAAGGTTGGAGGGAGATTGTAGGTTTCCAGATACAAAAGAAACTTATTTGCCTGTCTAACTGGGAGGTACCAGAATTTAGAGAAAATATGGTTTTTATATTGAAATTAATTTGAAATTGAAATTATATTGTTTGGAGAATTACTGACATAAAGTGGATAATACCCACCTTTCATTCCAGGAAACCCAGGCATCCCAATAAGTCCAGGAAATCCTCTGTCACCTTTGGGACCTTGAAGCTGACTGTAGCCAACAGCAGCCATCAGGCATAGGACGCAGAATAAGAGAAACAGCCTCATCCTCTCAGCTCAGAACTGAAATATATATGAAATTATCGAAAAGAAGTTTCCCATATGTGATTAAATCAGAAATAATTTGATCACCATTTACAACTATTAATTCAGAGTGCATAAATCAAAGGTATTATGTGGAATTTTCAGATAATCTAAACAACTGTACTGCAGGCAAATGCAATCAGCATTCAGCAGCTAATTTATTTTCCACAACTGTAAGTTAAACTTATTATGTTACTCCTTCAAAAAACACTGAATCTAGTACCAAATAGCGATGGGGAGAAAAGAACTCACTGTTAAAACTCGGAGTGCTCTGCTGGGTGTGCTGCTTCTTCACTTCTTCCACCGAAAAATGACTGAGACATTAGGTAGGGATCATGTATGAGGGACTGAGTCCAGATTAAACAGATGCAAAGTCTCATTTGGGGAATAACTTGGTCTGAGTCAAACACCCTCCCCCTTTGGCCAATGGCAGTGATAACAAATATCTTTGAAAATGTATTGCCACACATGCAAACAAATTATTTTTATGAAATAATGTAGCAAACAAAAATGACTTTTTTAATGATTTTACACCTTCGTTCCTCGTCCATTACAGATCTAAGTTCAATTTTATTATATAACTACTTATAAATAATTCAAAGTTTTCCATGGAGAGAAAGTCTTCAAGGCTGGAGTTTAAAGAATATATATTATATATTTTTGGCACAAATTCATACATTTAGTCACACTGGAGTTCAGTGAACAAATGAAGAGTCTGCACCGCTGAATACTTTTTGTGGAATATGCTGGATGAATAAAAAATGTTTCTCTATACTTATAGTATTTTATTTGTTGTTTATCTTAGGTTAAATTCAGCAATAATACCATGCTGCTAAAGAAATTATACATTTTTTGTGAAGTGGTTTTACTTGAAAACAAATGCATCTGAAGTTTTTTTTTCCCTAAACTGTACCCTTAAATTACTACAAGTAATCCTCATTTTACTGGTGATTGTACAGAAAGTTTAACGCCAGTATTTTCTCTGTCCCGCTACCCACATACTGTCTACTAATACTCCCACCCAACATAATACCACCGAAAGACACACATATTTGAAAAAAATAAATTAAGACTTGCAAGTGATATAAGGTCTTTCTATATCTGACAAACGATGTAAGCATCCAGGAAGCATTCACGTGTCACTCTCCAGACGCCTGTTTTCTGACAGCATGGTGCAGCCTGTATCCTGGATGGATCTGTCTGGCTGCCCTTCTCCCCATTTGGTAAAGGTCAGAGGTCGGTTTTTCAGATCGGCCTCAAAGTTCCCTTCTGCTTTGTTATTGCTGACGTTGATCCAAGCCGTTTTGTGAACATCCCCAAACACTTGAGTCAACACGCTGTTCTCCTTCCTCGTTCTGGGGCAAAGCCAGCTCTAAGCCTCGTTGGGAGCAGAAGTCGACAGCTGTGGAGAAAGAGCCTCTCTGCTTGTAGGACACAAAGTATTTCTGGCCAACTCTTCGGACAAAGTCATAATTTATCACTAAAAAAGAAAACAGCATGCAGAAATGTATGAATAAATATGCAAGTGAACGTATTTGTTTTTACAAACTAGAGCTCTGACTTATTGAATCTCTGCTCAAAAGCAAGATTTGACATTAACTCAAGGTCCCCTTACAAGGTTTGTCTGAGCAGAGATTGTTTTGACATTGGATGTTCTGCAGTTAGTTGAGTTTGATTAACTAATTTTGTTCATTTTGCTTCATTTTGATTGAGACAAGAGTTGATTTGAAAAAGTTACAACCTGCCGTACAGTTATCTTGCATGCAGCAATTCAAAGGACAAAACCAGGTTAGGCTCAGTGGCTTCTCATCATTTTTGACTCATCAGCATTTAGGGAGGCAGCCCTTTAGTGTTAACAAATGCTCAACTTTTACACTTGAGCCAAGTTCATTCATCCATTTACTGATGAAGATGAGGAGATGAAGCTGAAAACTCAGACAAGGCTAATAACTGGATCATGTGATTATTTTTGTTACATTTTCTCTTCAGGTCATTAATTTGATGTATATTCTTGCTCTGACAACATATTTTATCCGTTCACACACAAGCCACTACTCTTACATTTGACTTTTTTGTTCCAAGTTCCAAATCTGATGAAATCAGAAAACACTAAAATATCTGTGTCCACATACACTTACTTCCTGTAACACTCAATTGCAGCCCTTACTTAGGATACTTACCCTGCTCTAACTTAGTTGTGCTCTTCTCCAAAGTTTCAAGATCGTGGACAATGGGACCAAGGAGCTCTGGATCAGACAGATTAAGTTACCAAAGAAATTAACAAGGTCGCAGTGAATTGGAGCTAACATCTCTGTACACATGTAAAGATTCAATTTATTGACATATGAGAGAGGGAGAGAGAGAGATAGAGACAGATGCACATTTCATGATGTGATATTTTGTAAAAAAAAAATAATAATAATAATAATAATAATACGGTGATTTCAACAAGATTTAACAACTTTTTAAGGCTTACAAACTGGCCTCAAATTGAACAGAATTCATTCTGCAACTCTGAAATCAAAGTTTTCGGCTAAGTTAAAGGGGGTGCATCAGTGTTCATGTGTGACAACTGTTGTGTAAAAATAAATGTAAAGTTTCCTTGTGCAGGAACCAAAAAATGAAATGACATAAATTGTGATGCTGCACTATGCCAATGTGATAAAAGACAACCAACTACTAAACCGATGAAAGAGATAGAGAGAGAGATAGATAGATAGAGATGGTGTTGTGTAAGAGGCAAGGTTGGACCACAGACAAGATGGCAGGAGCAGATGCGAACGCCTTCATGTGGCTTATGGGAGATCAAACAGGCAGGTAGGCAGCCAAACACAGCGGGGTAGGACTCAGGGAAGAAACACAGACAAACCGACAAAGGAACAAAGGAAAGGGGCCGATATACATATAGTGTGGGTGATGAGTAAGTGGAGACAGGTGACTAACAGGGAACAGGTGAAAGCAATAAGGGTGGAGAAGAACGATCAAAGAGAGAAACACACAAGGGCAGGAAGTAAAGAACACAAAATAGAAGAGGAAGTGAGCAAGTATAGATAGATAGATAGATAGATAGATAGATAGATAGATAGATAGATAGATAGATAGATAGATATGGATAGATAGATGAATAGATAGATAGATAGATAGATAGATAGATAGATAGATGGATAGATGAATAGATCACCTCGTCTACACAGACCATCTCCAGCTCGTCCAGGAAATCCCACCATTCCAGGATGTCCTGGCATTCCTACAGGTCCAACATCTCCTATTTTCCCTAAAAAAAAGCAGGTAGCCTCATTAGTGTCTCAGCATTAGAAAAAGAAAATGTCAGATAGATGAAGAGACCAGTTTACTCTTCCAAGCCTGTTGTGGGGGAAAAAAAGTCATGTTGTTTTCAACAAGGGTTTGCACTCTAGTAGTAAGATAAGATAAGATCTTTTTATTGATCCCACAGTGGGGAAATTCCACTGTTACAAGCAGCTGAAAAAGTAAAAGAGACATTAAATAATAGACAAAAAACACACAAAGACACAAAAAACAGTATGTATTTACAATAAATAGTGAAGTGAACAATAATAATAATAATAACAGAAAAAGAAAGAAACAGAAACAGTATTTATATACACAGCCTCACCCAGTTAGATGTGCTGTGGTGAGGTGTTATTGCACAGGTGAATATGGATATGTAGAAGATATGAATTAACAGTATAGTAAATGAGTGGAATGAAAAAAGACCATAAAGTGCATGGCTAGGACATCAGTAAACATCAGTAAACATCAGTGCAATGATGAAACATCAGTAAACATCAGTCCTACTGTGTGGTATGGAAGTGTTTGTTACAATGACAAGAGATTTATAGTGCAGCATTAAACAGTCTGATGGTGTTTGGGATGAAGGACCTGTGGAAGCTCCTTCCTACACCTTGGGTGTCTGAGTCTGTTGCTGAAGGAGCTGCTTAAGGCCCCCACAGTCTGATGCAGAGGGTGGGAGGTATTGTCCATGATGGTGGACAGTTTGGCCAGAGCCCTCCTCTCCCCCATCACCTCGATGGAGTGAGCATGGAGGTATTCGTATATTCATCAGTCTTTCCACACTGCAGGATTGGTCTAATGTAACACTGCAAAGATTACATTAGGCCAATCTTCTATGAAGCAAGGAAATCCTCACTTAGTTTCACGATAATCCACACATCATATTATGAGCCTTTAGGAGGCATTTCATGGAAACTCATTTGCCTATCAAATAAAATAAGATTGACCCACCTGGTTCACCTCTAGCTCCAGGTGCACCAACTGGCCCAGGTACTCCCACTGGCCCAGATGATCCTGCGTCCCCTTTGGGACCTTGATACTGACTGTAGCCAAGAGGAGCAATCAGGAATAGGACGCAGAATACAAAACACGGCGTCATCATCTAAATGCAGACCTAAGATTTGGATGAGAATTTTGTTAAAGAGTTTCACATCTATGACTTTATCAGAATTGATCAGAATTTACAACATTTTAATCAGAGTGTAGAAATTAAAATCAAAGCTTAATTTCACAATCAAATGATACACTTTAAGTAGTGTCCAGCTTGGTATAGCAGAAAAAAAAAGAAAAGTGTGGGATTTTCTATGCAAAGTAATTCAGAAAGTAAAGTGAAGTAACACTAGTGATGTTAATTAGGCACCAGAGAGGAATGTAAACAGAAAGAAACTCACTTTTAAACGAGGAGTTATCTGCTGGATGTGTTGCCTCTGTGCTCCTTTCAAAGAAAATGGCTTAGAAAATAGTTCAAAGTGAAAATATGTGAGATCCAGTACAGAGAAAATGAGAAACAGGTGAAAAGTCAGTTCACAGGGGAAGACACAGAAAACAGTCTGAGTCGCAAAGCCTTCCCTGTTTTACCCAGCTGTTTGTCTAAGAATGCAGAGGTCTGTGTCGACAGATGTGTATTTAAAAAAAACCCTTTTGGTATTGGTGGTGTATGCCCAGCATTTTATTTCAGCTGCCATTCTTAAAAGCCTGCATCTGCAAAGAAATTGTATTCATGTTTTGTTTTTGTTTGACACAGAGAAGGTCTGTGACAAATGGAGTGAGGAGGATGTCCAGGACTTACTGAGTATTTATGCCGAAGAGGAAATCTAGCGCTTGGTAAAAACAACCATACGTATGAACACACATCAGCGGACTAATTTGCCTAATCTTCTGCCTACTTTTTAAAAGTTCAGCTCCATAATGGCAATGACACTGATCAATCAGTCACATTGACACATTAGCTCCAAAATGAAAGACACTCACTGCAGTTTTGCAGCCTAATGATAATAACTAGTTAGAGGCATTAAAGGCTCTCCACAAGAAGACGTTAAAGCTTGAAACCTCATTTCTCTGTGACAAGTGAAATACCAGACGTTGCGTTAGGTCTTTGTTGTGATTTTGAAAGTTTATGTCCAGAAGCGTCTCGCCCAATGATAGCTGAGATAGGATCCAGCACCCACCTGTAACCCTGTGTGTCAGGATAAGCAGGTATAGAAAATGGATGGATGTCCAGAAGCACCACTGATCGGGAGCTCGACTTCACGGAGATAATCAGGATTTTTTTTTTTTTGCAACTAAGAAACCAAATCAGATGCAAGCACTTCCATGGGTGAAGTGTTTGTTTATTTATTTTCTGCTTCTCACAGTGACTTGAGTTAGCTTTAGACCATATATGCAGCTGATGTGGTCTGTTGAAGTGTTTGCAGTTGTGATGGAATTATGTGTGTCATGACTTTCATTCACAGATTGTGCCAAGGGTTCACGGGCCAAATCTAAGAGCCGGTCATTGGCCTATGACAGCCCCCTGCTGCAAAGTTCTTATTCAGTCCTGTGGTGGATGATGCACAGAGTTCAGTTCAAGTATGTTTTGTGCTCCACCTCAGCTCTGTTATTCAGAGGGCATACTGGGATGAATTTATAGATGTGGAGGAGCTAAAAAGGAGTGGAAAAACGTGAAGTGATAAAAAGGCATGTTTGGTTTAAAATATTGGTTTAAAGTATTTGTACTGACTAATAGCAACTTTGTTCCAGTACCAGTTACAGAGCTACAGTGTCAGGTTCAAGGGGCCCATTTGGAAAAACACTGAACTCTACTGGACAATCTGAGAGATCCCAGATAATCCACAGTGCCCTTAATAGCTGTGATAGATATGTAAAGTATGTGTGTACAGAAAAACAAAACAGATATCGCTAATTTAGTGCCAGTGTTGTCAGTTTTCTTACACTTTTGTTTTAGTCAACATTCATTTAGTAATCTTTTTACCAGCTTTATATTTCACTTGAAACCAGCTAAAATGTAAATTCAGTTCACCTGGAGTTTCAAATGAGTGTGGTTTACTGCGGCACGCATGTACTTTATTGTGGCATATCTATCAGAGAACATTGTCTTGTATCATATCTAACACCCATTTATGTATCATAATTTATTTATGTACTTTGATTATTTTGCATACAAGAATATGTCTGTGCAGCAGGAATATGTTTAGCAAGCTCTAAGATAATGGTTTTTGGGAGACATCTTAAATATTACCAAAATAGTAATATATGGGAACTCACTGTATTAATAAGGAGTGATCTGCAAGATGTGCTATTTCTTCCAAAAGAGAAATGACTGAGAGCATAGTTAGAGTGCGTGTTTTAGAAGTTCAGTCCAAAGGAAACTACAGGTGTTGTTGTTTATGTTGGGGATCATTAGAAATTACACAAGAGCCTCCGTCATGTCTCTCCAGCAACAATGTGAAACTGCAGATCTTATTGTAGAAGGGCTTTTCTGTATTTTCACAACACACATACTATGTCTATGTGGCATTAAAAATGTGTTTACCACCACTGCCCTGACCACTTTAAAGTAGACATCTCCTGTCATCATGTGAGTAAATATAAACTATGGTGACCCTGGACCCACTGTGCAGTTACATCAGGAGGATACGCAGATTCCACACTCACATCCAATTCAAGTACCTACCATGCTGCAAATGGCTCAGCACCCTTTTATCCCAGGCACTTCATGTTTTGTACTGGACGTAACTTTCATTTTAACAAATGCAGCAGACTTATATGGGTAGTTTAAGTTTTTTAGTTTTAGTTTAACACAGTTTGATATGTATATAACACACGAGCACTGGAAGACAGTTAAAGCAAAAACTGTTACAACACACCTGTTGTGCCAGCGCCACTTTATATGATTATTTTTAAAATGTATTCATTTGTATTCAACATGTTTTTTTTTTCTTCACCATTGTACTTTCAATATCAGCCTGAGAACAGAAAGGGAAGGGAGTTGCTCAGTGTGTGCAGTTAAATGTGTGACTATTCTATTTTCACTGGGCAATTGTGCAAGTTACGCACAAAGGTATTTGCAATATCCTGGTCTTGCTACACACTTGCTTGCTACATTTTGGTTAGCCCATTAGTCTTTCTGACACATTTTTTTGAATCTCTGCCAAAAATCAGTCAGAATAAGGATACAGTTACACCATCAGATACAGACTAACACAGTGAAATTGTCAAAACAGTGTCATATGATGGAGTGTCTTGGTAGCTGTTGTTGTTACAACATGTGCTACATCTGAAATCTGCAATGTCTCTGCTTCATTTCCAGCCATTGGCCTTTGTTGCATCTCCCATTTACTGTGTGATTCTTCACTCGCACTCTGTTTAACAAAGGCAAAAATGGCCCAAAAACATACTTAACAAAAAAACACCATAATTTGTAGTAATGAGGAAAATCATGCCAGCGTCTATACAAATGCAATCTGAAACTTGCCTCTGTGAAAACAAAATTTAAAAACAACCTCTGGTATAAATGTCAGACCTGACATGATTGAGCCACAGCAGCAGGTAACTCAACGTTATCAGAAATTCACCCTCTGTAATTGTAATTATAGCTGTTTCTGCTGTAAATATCGTAAGCCTGTTTTGTCTGTACGGCTGTGACGATGATGACAATAAAGCAAATAAGGATTATGACAGAAGCCAGGACTGTGGCCCAGATGTTGAGGCAGCGGGCAGTGGAGCCATAGTGTCGGGCACCATTCAGATCTCCAGCCATCTTCCGGTCTCTGGCCTGGAAAGACCAAAGAGCAATGATTTTGTATGTAGAATCAAAGTTTTGCTTTGCTTTGGCTTTAGATTACCACAAATATGATTTGAATATGACTTTTCTCCCTTTTCTCATATAATGGGGGTCTTTTTTCACATAAATGCTCTATCTCTGATCCAAAGCAAAGCTAATAAAACATTATTTTATCTCATTAATTAATGTTTATTTCATTTTTTAATTTTATTGTTTCATTAGTTAAATCTAAATTTCTTGTGTAATAATATGTAAAATCTTACATAAGAATATTTAACCTATTCTCTGAATGATTCTCGTCATGGTCTTAACATCTTATTTGCCTGCAAATATTTCTTAAAGCTTTTCATCTTTTTTCCACTTACTCCATGTTGGCTTAGCGAGAACTGATGGTTGATATTGCCAGATATTGGTACAACTCTTTTTAACATGAATGATGTAATTCTTAATAAAGAAATTCAGAAAATGAACTAACCTTGATGGAGAAGATGAGAGCTGCAAGTCCAAGGCAGCAGGGGTTTGAGTAGACAAAGCAAAAGAGGGACCAGATGATGTGGTCCTTTGGGGGGTCAGAGTTGATGTTCACAGTGGTGTACTGAACCAGTGCAGATGGCCCAGGCTGTCCAGGCTGTTCAGGATATCCAGGCTGTCCAGGCTGTCCAGGATATCCAGGCTGTCCAGGCTGTCCAGGCTGTCCAGGATATCCAGGCTGTCCAGGCTGCCCATCATACCTCCCCTGTAGTGGAACGGCCTCACTCGGGTAACCTGCAGGATTCATCACTGTCTGCTCAGCTGTGGTCTGGAGTGAAGGGTGCAGGCTTACGAGCTGTGCAAGAACTGTGAGTGTAACTGTAACTTCTGAATTCCTTTTGACGTTGAAGGGGATGAGCACATGCCTTTTTTTTTTCTTCTTCACCCAAAGCAATGGTGCAAAAGCAAACAGCAAATTTGTGTTGGCTGTGTCTTTGACAAAAAACATACAGAACGTGACTTTAATGTTTTCTCAGTTTGCAGATTGAACTTAGAATATAGTAACGTGTGTCTATCAGGCATTTCTTTAGATTTTCATCAACTGTCACATTTCAAATAAAGAAAAACAACAAAAGAAGAGCAGCCAGCCTGGATGTTGCTTCTGAACTGTATTAAAAGAGCATGTAGAAATTCAGTGTTTTTCAGTTTTTCTAGAGGTGATAGTGTAGTGGTGATTGGACACTACATTAACATCTGTCTATCATTCATTTCTTTAAACTTTCATCAACTGTCACTTTAAAAAAAAAAAGAACAACAGCCAGATTGGATGATGCCTCTGACCTGTATTAAAAGGGCTTGTAGAAATTAGGTGTTTCTTTTTTTCTCGAGGTGATAGTGTAGTGGTCATAGCACACTAATGGAAAGTTAAGTGAAACGTTCCAAAATCAGGTCTTATCTAATCCTCTTCCATTTCAGGATGGGGAACTACAGATTCACAGACTCACAGCTCTCTGAATTCAAGAAACAAAGAAACTGAGTTTGCAATGCTTTAATGATCCATACATTGATTGATATGTTGTGTTTAACAACTATATAAATTTGACATATCATATACATACATACACGCAACAATATAGAAAAAGAGACAAATGTACAGAAAGCAGAGCTCATACTAAAAGGTAAAACACTGAAGACCACTGATTGGTCAGAGAGTATTAAAATGGTGTAAAATCAACATGTGGACGACGATGGCTTAATGGAGCCTTCAGGAGCGAGCTGGCTAGCCAATAAGCCAACACAAAAGCAAATAACATTGTTTTTAGACTCTTTAGCTGGATCCTCCTGCTTCTTACTTTCTTCCAGTGTTATTCCACCTTATTACACAACTTTTTTTCATGGATTAGAATTTCAATTTTGAATATGATTTCTTTCTTTAAAGCCTCTGTCGGACACAAAGGAAAACTATAAAATCTGAAAGTGAATAGCAATGATTCCTAATCTGGGATATACGGCCTTTCTATATCTGACAAATGATGAAAGCATCCAGGGAGCATTCACGTGTCACTCTCCAGACGCCGTTTTCTGACAGCATGGTGCAGCCTGTATCCTGGATGGATCTGTCTGGCTGCCCTTCTCCCCATTTGGTAAAGGTCAGAGGTCGGTTTTTCAGATCGGCCTCAAAGTTCCCTTCTGCTTTGTTACTGTTGACGTTGATCCAAGCCGTTTTGTGAACATCCCCAAACACTTGAGTCAACATGCTGTTCTCCTCCTCGTTCTGGGGCAAAGCCAGCTCTAAGCCTCGTTGGGAGCAGAAGTCGACGGCTGTGGAGAAAGAGCCTCTCTGCTTGTAGGACACAAAGTATTTCTGACCAACTCTTCGGACAAAGTCAAAGTTTAATAGCTGAAAAAATACAACAAGCAACAAGTCAGGAATAAATGTCCAAATGAAAACATCTGTTCTCCATGCTCAAAATGAAATTGTCATCTTCGCTCTCAGCCTCTGTTCAAAAATTTTTGCCAAAACATGTTTGTTCTTTCTCTGACACTAAAATATCTGACTTTGCTTAAGGTTCATACACAGGTGAAATACATTTGGCTCTATTTGCTGATCAAAAACATTTAGGAATATTTGCATTTTTTACACATTCCAGGATTGCACCATCCACAAATAATAATACAGTATTTATGTATATAAATACATTAAGATTAATGATGCCAAGTATTGCAGTATTTCACTATTTTCACAATATTTCTCTTTGCACCTTTCTCAAACAACATCCTGCAAAGAAAGGAGAATACATTAACGTAAACTATGCCGAAAATCAGTATTGACAAAACCTTGTTCTACAAGAAATCGAACAAAGTACTCTCTTTTGAACGGACATAACTGTTCTCCATTCACATGAACTCACTTCCTGTAACACTCCCTTGTAATGGTTGAAGAGGATACTCACCAATCTCTAACTTAGCCAGGTGGGTCTTTAAAGGTTTGACGTCCTCACTCATGAGATCAAGCAGACCTGGATCAAACAGATCAAGTGAAGTTACCAAACTGGCAGCAACTTGGATCTGAGGCTTATTTTCACATTTTGTTATTCCCTTTTTCATCCTCTGAACTCAATGAATGATGAATCAACCAGACTTGTCTAATTTTTCACTCTTTTCTGAGATGCATCTGCCTTGAGATAAGTATCACAAAGTGAATACAGATGGAATGATTGAGCACACAAAACAAAAATAACAAATTATTCAACGATAAAAATAAGTGTTAGTGTTACTGTTTTAAAGGGGTGTTTGAATTAATACTGCACTTTAGACCAATTTAAAGAAGACAGGTCAAAGTAAACTCAGCTGGGGACATGATGCATTGAATGTTATTCCCCGTCCAATTAAAACTCCTACATTTGATGCCACCTGTTTGTAGCGCAGGCTAAAAATGTCACATCTCAGGCCGAGATTACTGTGACAACATTAGCGGTTATTGTCTTGTAACTTTTAAATGCCCCTTCCAAATACATAAAACTGTTTTCACAGGCTGTTCAGCACTTCAGACACAGCATCAGCAAAAAATAGTTTCTGTTGCTGAGCTGGAATACAACAGTGTATCTCTGTCCTAACAATTAGTTCTTCCACGTGTGCTGAAACTTCTTCGTGCAGGACAATGATGACACTGAAATTTTCTCAAGTTGCATCACTGCTGCATCCTCCATTATTTTAAATGACAGACAACAGTTACTCAGCTGGTGAAAGTAACTATATAAAATATATAGTATAAAATCTAGAAAATATATAACCTTTTCCACACAGGTCCAGGCGATCCACGCTCTCCAGGCGCTCCTACGGTGCAAGGAAAGAGACATCAGAAAACATTAAAATCCACAACTGTCAGGGTCCCTGTGTTTTTCCCTTCCTCTCCCTTGTGTGTGTGTGTATGTGTGATTATTTCCCCTTGTCTGTGTTTTCACCGAAGAAGACAAGGAGGTTACTCCAGGTCATCCATCACCACACTTGGCCCCATCAACACACCTGCAATAGATCTCCAATCAAGCCACCCCCAACCTCTGCTGTATTTAAGACCGGCTCCTCCATTCTCTGCCAGACTGTCTGTTATCATCATTGGTAACTGTGTGGCTTAAACGTTTGTTTTGTTACTCTGCCTGTCTTCATTCCCCTAGACTCTTAGTCTCCCGCGGCTTATCTTTCTCTCGGCCTCGTCGCTCTCACACTGAGCTCTTGTCAGTCACTGACACCCAGCCCCCTGGAAACAACCACACTGCACTTAACTTGAAAGAACATTAAACCTCCATTTCATTCACAAACTAACTCTGTCTCTCTGGTCTGTTCTTGTGTCTGTGTTCTGGAAACCTTAACAACTTCACTAGTAGTTCTGTCAGGCTGTAATGTTTGTTTTCTATGTGGAAAGCTAAATGTTGTATGGATAAAAATTGACAGACATCTTTTGCTTTTCTCAGACCACCACCACATTGGAGGTGCCATGATTCAGACAAAAGATGACCTGAGTCTGGACAGAACAAGTGTTCCTATGAGCCCGATTGTGGTAGTAAATGTTGTCAATAGTGTACCTGTGTCAGGGTTGGGTGCAGGGTGAAGTAAAGTTTGGACCCAGGATGCAGAATGAGGCCTGGAGGCAGAGTAGATTAAATGACTCTTTATTTAGGGAATACAGGTAAACAGGAGGACACTAGAAGTGGTGACATTGACGACACAACAAGGAACAAAGGAAAGGGATCGGTATATATATATACACTGTGGAGGACAGGAAAGTGGAAACAAGTGAGGAGACTAACAGGACAGGTGAAACTAATAAGGGAGGAGCAGAATAATCAGAGGCGGGAAAACACACAAGGACAGGAAGTTAAGTGGCAGACAAGTGAGGAGAGGAGGGAATATAAAATAAAACAGGCAGTGAGCAAAACTGGAGATGAGAAACAACTGACACAGGACACAGGGAACGAGAGACAAGAAGGACACAAGGAACATGAAAAAACACAAGGAAGACCCTGAACACACTGAACACAATAACCACAAGACAGGATAACACAAGGAACACCAGACTGAGAAAACACAACGGGTGCAAGAAACACAAGGCAACAACAGGGTATACGACCAGGTGGTCCAGGTAGTCCATGTAGTCTGGATGGCCCAGGTGGCCCAGGTGGTCCATAATCCTGAGGTGATCCAGGTGGGTCAGGTGATTGAAGGGACCCAGGTGGCACAGAACATTCTTTGTCACCCGTGGGACTAGGAAGACATGTTTGGTGACTGTAGCCTGTGGGAGCCATCAGACAGAGGATGCACAAAAGGAGAAACATCCTCTTCTTCAGAAAGCAGAACATCATAATAATTATTAGAGTTCAAACAAAATCTATATTTCATTTTGGTTCTTTAAAATCATATATTATATTATATTATATTAGATTAATTCAGAGTCAATCAAATGAAATCAAAGATGGGCATTTCAGAATTAAATCGTTAGCAAAGATGAATTACAACTTATTACAAATTAAGCATCTCCAGTTGTTCCCAGCTCGTGATAAGACTTCAGGAAAACTGCTGAGATTTTCATTGCAATATACAGACACAAATGTGCTAAATCAAATTTCCAAAGTGCAAAATTAGAATTCCCTTGTAAAAGGTATTAATCACACTACATCTAGTACTTAATCGTAACAAACAGAAAGGGACTTACTGTATTAAAGACGAGTGCTCAGCAGTTCAGAGTAAACACCAGATGTTGTTGTTTATGTTGGCAATGTCATTTGGTAAATTATACAGAAAATCACCAGTGACAATGTGAGACTGCATCATTAATTGTGGATGTCTTTTCTGTAATTTCTTTAAAACACACACACACCATGTTTACACGAACTTTACACTTTCACCACTTTGAAATAGATTTTTTCTTTTTTTGTGTAAGGAAATACAAACTTTAGCAAAGACGAATTACAACTTATTACAAATTAAGCATCTCCAGTTGTTCCCAGCTCGTGGTAACACTTCAGGAAAACTGATGGGATTTTCATTTCAATATACAGATACAAATAAATCAAATTTGCAAAGTGCAAATTAAAATTCCATTATGTCTTTTTCAAGTATGTAAAAGGTTTTAATCACATTACATCTAGTACCTAATAATAATAATAAAAGGAAAGGGACTTACTGTATGAAAGAGGAGCGCTCTGCAAGACGTGCAACTTATGACTGAGAACGTAGTGAGAGTGCATGTATGAGAAACTCAGTTCAGAGTAAACAAATGATGTTGGTTTTTGTGTTGGTGACATAAATTATACATAAAATAAGATGTTTCTTCTTCAGACAGCACAACTTATCATGTCATGCCCTAAACCTCAGCCCGTCCCCTACACTCTGCTACTGCCAACCAGCTAACTGCTCTTTTACTATAAAGGGGACCCGGCTGCTGCTTAGCAAAATTACAAATGTTTGCTGTCTTGGCTGCACAATAGTGAAACGAGCTCCGTGTTGACATCCAAACAGCAGGAACTCCACACATTTTCTATTCATGACTAAAACTAAAACCTCATCTGTTCAAACTGCAGCTTGGCCCATTAAACACACACACACACACACACACACACACACGAGAAGTTGCCCCATATTTTATGATTTCTAAATGTAGCACTTGAAGCAAATTTGATGAAGTTAATGGATGTGTTTTACTTGCTGTATCTACTTGTGCCTCATTCTTATAATTTTGGGGTTGTATCCAGATAGTTAGATGCATATTACTTTGGAAGAATCACCTGAATAAATTTCATAGAATTTAAAGTTTCCATGTGGAGATTTCTTGTAAACAAACAAAAATGATGTCAGCATTCAACAAAACTTATTGTGTGAGGTGCAGGAAATGTGCTGAATACATTTTAAATGTCAAAGTGGATTCTTCAAATATTTCAGATCACACATGTTTACTTACATGTTTCCTAACTAGTAGTCTTCACCTTCACCACTTTGTTTATGCATTGTTACACCACTTTGCATGTTAGCACCATGGACTGTCGATCAGTGGAACAGTGTGAAACCAGCAGCTGGCATGTGTGTGTGCTCTCTCGCATGTACATCCTCTTAAATAGGACCTGCTCATAAAGACATTGCTTCATAACACAACTAGCAGTCAAAAACCAGAGCAAATCCAGAGCACCTTAAAATTTGTATTCTATTTGAAAAATGGGAGCCAGGAAAGCATTTAAGATACTACCTTAAATCTGGAGTTAACACATTTGTGTACTTCAGGAAAAGCAATAGTTGGCACATGTATTGTACTGTGAAGTGATTTACAGGGATTTCAATAAGAATCATGAGATCTATACCTTGAATAAGTCAAATCATCAAAAAAAAAAAAATGTAACACAAAGACTTTCACATCATGTTGCATGACTTATTCAGGTCACGATTTTATCCAAAGAGTCATCACAGAAACTGCGCAATATAAGGACACAGGCAAAAGCAGATTGTGGTTAAGTACCACCATAAGCCCAGTCTACAGTCAGATTAAATCTGTTAACATCTAACACAGCAGACACAGCACAACTGAGTGGAGAAATGCCTTAAAAGCAACAATATTAATTCTAGCAGTCCTAAAGTAAGTTACCTCCTGAAGTGCACTTTGTTTTGTGCATGTTTTATATTGGATGTGAGTTTAGTTTTTACAAACGCAGCAGACTTAATGTTCTTATTTATACCAGAAACAATTTTGCTCCAGACAAATATGAGTAGCTTATATCAAAATTTGAGATATATACAACAAACAACAGCTAAATGAAGTGTCACAACACTTCAGCACAACTTAATATATATATATATTTCTTACGTTCCTCAAAGAATGTAAATATGTTTGTATTGCTTTATTTTGTTCATGAATGTTGAAAAATAAAAGTGAGGGGTACTTACAGTACCCAGTATCCTGCTTTTGTTACACACATAGCATTTTGGTTCACGCATCATTTTTCTTGTTGCACACAGATTTAGGATTTAACACAATATTATGTCTATAACTCTGAGTGAAGTTCTGTCAGTAATCTTTTCAGAGTCAGAAACAGTAGACCATAACCTTGATCTACCATTTACCGTGTGCTTCTCAATCAAACATACCCCCATCTTGAAAAAAAACAAAACATAATTTATAGAAATGTGTAAAACATGCCAGAGTGTATCCAGCTACAATCTGACATGTGGTTGTGTGAGATATTGAAGGTAAAAAAAGAAAAACAAAAAGAAAAAACAAACATTACGGAACAGATATCTTTATTGATAGATGAAAATTATCTCTTTTGTAAATGATTGCTTCGACACAGGCTTTGCTGAGAGGAATTTAAAAACAAATCTGGAATAAATGTCAAACCCCACTGCAAATTGTCACTGAGGAAACATGAATGAATTCCAATTGAAACTTTTGTAACACTACTTGTGTATCTATGTTGCTTGAAAGTAAAAAGGTAGAAAAAGTTATAATCAATGTGTCAGTTGCATAAAGCAAAAAAAAAAAAAAAAAAGTATCACTAAGCCACGGCAGCAGGTAACTCAAACGTCATCAGAAATTCACCCTCTGTAATTGTAATTATAGCTGTTTCTGCTGTAAATATCGTAAGCCTGTTTTGTCTGTACGGCTGTGATGATGATGACAATAAAGCAAATAAGGATTATGACAGAAACCAGGACTGTGGCAGCGATGTTGAGGCAGCGGGCAGTGGAGCCATAGTGACGGGCACCATCCAGATCTCCAGCCATCTTCCGGTCTCTGGCCTGGAGAGACCAGAGAATAATGATTTTATAAGAGTCAGAGTTTTGCTCAAGGGAACTTAAACTGTCAACATAGAGCACAGGCTTTACAAATACGTTTGTTTTCTCCCTTTTCTCATATAGTGGGGGTCTTTTTTTCACATAAATGCTCTATCTCTGATCCTTTGCCCTCAAGAATGCCAAGCAAAGTTAATAAAACATTATTTTAAATAATTTATTAATATATATATATATCGTAATAATATGTAAAATCTTACATAAGAATATTTAACATTTTCTCTGAATGATTCTCGTCATGGTCTTAACGTCTTATTTTCCTGCAAATATTTCTTAAAGCTTTTCATCTTTTTTCCCACTTACTCCATGTTGTCTTAGTGAGAACTGATGGTTGATATTAGCCAGATATTGGTACAACTCTTTTTAACATGAATGATGTAATTCTTAATAAAGAAATTCAGAACTATTACACATGAACTAACCTTGATGGAGAAGATGAGAGCTGCAAGTCCAAGGCAGCAGAGGTTTGAGTAGACAAAGCAACAGAGGGACCAGATGATGTGGTCCTTTGGGGGGTCAGAGTTGATGTTCACAGTGGTGTACTGAACCAGTGCAGATGGCCCAGGCTGTCCAGGATATCCAGGCTGTCCAGGCTGTCCAGGATATCCAGGCTGTCCAGGCTGTCCAGGCTGTCCAGGATATCCAGGCTGTCCAGGCTGTCCAGGCTGTCCAGGATATTCAGGCTGTCCAGGCTGTCCAGGATATTCAGGCTGTCCAGGCTGCCCATCATACCTCCCCTGTAGTGGAACGGCCTCACTCGGGTAACCTGCAGGATTCATCGCTGTCTGCTCAGCTGTGGTCTGGAGTGAAAGGTACAGGAAACTATGCAAGAACCCAAGCGTCAGTATTTCCTTTTGAAGTTTTCTTAGGTTGTCACGTTTTTTTTTTCACCCAAAGCCAATAAGGCAAAAACAAAGCCAGCAGACTTGTGTTGGCTGTTACTTTGACAAAAGAAGAGTACACAACTCTTTATTTCTTTAAACATGTCATGTGGAGGGACAAGTGTGCAGGGTCAATTCAAAATAAAGTACCTTCTGTCCATTAAACTGTCCTTTAAAGTTTCATCAACTGTCATATTTAATAACCAGAAAAAACAGACAGGGAGTCACTCCTCACCTGTAAAAGAGCATTCATAAATTAGGTGATGGTGTACAGTAAAATATGTCTGGATCAAAGAGCCTAAAACACTTCATACCTGTTAGTAAATGAGAAAATTACAAAAGGGCAGTGCAAGTGTATAAATTAATATTCCATTTTACTGTATCATATTGTCTTATTGAAATAACTTTTTCATCCATAAATAGTATAACCTTCATTTTGAACAATTCAGATCACAGGGTCAACACGAGACATGCAATATGTCAAAATTAATGTCTAAGAAGCTTATAAAGAAGAAGTAATAACACTTTATGAATACTGTCAAGCTTTATTTTGCATAGGAATAAAAGAAAAAGTAGGTTACTGCATGTTAAAAAAAGTTACATTACTTATAGGTATTTAGTTACTTTCAAGATAGACTTTGATTTGTGCTGAAGATAGGATTCTTGATTCTTCCAAGTGCAATAATAACAAGTCTCTGTAGCAATGTGTGACTTGTATAAAGAATTGGATGTGTGATCAGACAGTTTCATTTATGAATGAATACTGTTT
>CM041536.1:51790-276790 GCA_023238725.1 Scortum barcoo
GCAAATTTAAAAATACACATTTGATAAAAATCCACGCCTCTACCATGAGTGGGTGGTACGATGACTGGACCGTGGTGCGTTACGGCAGATGCCGTAATCGCGTCACTGGTCCAGTCCCCATGAGAGCCGACTGGGGGAGGGCCCGTGCACCACCTGCCTCCTATGGGAGGTGGGGCCCCAACCCTCGTCCTACCCTAACCCCTAACCCCTAACTCGGAGGTAGGCTGGTCCCAGTGGAGATCTGCCGCAGGTTCCTGGTGACAGAATGCTTTCTTTCTTTGTCCCTTCACCTAACCCTACCCCTAATACACACTGACACTCAAATTAAAGCAAGATAAATATAATTACTAGACCATGAAAATAGTTCTACTCCAAAGGTGGAAACACACTTTTACAACACATTTCTGTATATACTTTTTCCAAGCATAATATGGGAATAGAAAGCTGCAGATGATGCATATCAGCCAGTCGATTGCCTTTTGCTCCCCAGATCAACTGCCCATTTCATGGATGGAGTCATTGAGCCAACTTAAACTTCCTAATCCATACCCCCTCTTCATAGTAAGAAAATACTGACTGGCTCTAGATATTTTTCTGTAATCTTAACCAATAATCTCATTGCTGTCAAAGTTTAAAACTCTCTCTCTCTCTGCTACTGTCAACTGTCCTCAGTCAGATCAATGGGACTCTCCTCCAGCCAGTTCACCTCATAATCTTAATATTTAGTTATATCAAAATGAATTATACCATCATTTTTTACTGAAATATGAAATATCTTCCCTAACCCCGCTGATATTCATTTTTAATTCTTATTCGCTCATGTCTTGCCTTCATAGACTGAACATATTAATTTCTGCACAGAAAGCGATACCGAATAATTACACTCATTTAAAGGCTGAACACAATCAATGTATTGTCGATTATCAGTATTTATCCAGGTGATCTAACAAACCAGGCAGAAAACTTTAAGTCAAACACAACTTTATTGATTTATTCTCAGTGTTTGCATGTTGACTCTAATAATAAGAGTCCATGATGCGTCTCATGCTCATGAACCTCATGTTGCTCATGCCCATGTTCATGAAGTTCCTGTACTCTCCAGGCCTCATGTACATCATCCTGCCTCTGTAGTGGGGCTGCTCGTACATCAGCCAGTGTCCGTCCATCACCTGACAGGACATGCAGTTGGACATGCGGTAACGATCCATGATGTTGTCACAGTCGTCCATCAGCTCGTGCATCATGCCTCCAAAGTTCTCCCTCTCGTAGATCCTCATCCTGTATGAGCCGCGGTACTGAAACACATCAATAACAGATCATCAGTAAGACAATGATTGATTTCCTGTGAGGCCTGAACATAAGATTAAGCTCTGCTGTGATTGCTCAGATGTGGTCTGTACTGATTCACAACGGTAAAGAAGGTTTCAGCACTGTGCTGTGATTGGCTGTGTAGTTACCATGGGGATCATACGGCAGGACCTGATGCAGTCGCTCATTCCCATCATGCTCATGTAGTCGGAGTACTCGCCTCTCCTCAGGAAGTACTGGTTGCCCATGAAATTGGTGCGGTCATAGACCATGAAGCAGCCTCTCTCCACCCTGCAGGAGTGACACCTGCTAAGGTAGGACGACATGTCGGCACAATCGCTGCTGCACTCGTAGGAACGACCCTGGAAGTTCCTGTCCTCGTAGAAGACGATCTGACCATGAGAGAGACACCACAGAACACAACATGAGGATAAAACACATAGAAATCTATTGCTCATTGGTTCTTATTTTCCTGAACATCATGATATTTATTGTGTGGTGGAAACCTGTGGACATACAGACAAATTAAGAGTGAAAATATTGTCTTTCAGGAAAGTTTTCCTGGATCTTATGTGGAATCATTCACATGGTATCTGGTGGTAATTTTTAGAAACCCAATTTATTCTGAAAATACCATCAGATATGTAGTGACTCTGACATAAAGACAAAAGAAAATACCTCTTGTATATGGAATATTAATAATGTTTTTTGCTGTTTTGATCATGTACATGCATTTATTATATTAACACTAGCTCTCTGTAAAATCTAGAATAGACTTTCAAATCCTTCTCCTCATCTCCAAAGCCCTTCATGGACAGTCATCATTGTATCTGAAAGAGCTCATAGTTCCTGTTACCCCCCAAACTACAGGTTCCGGCAGCAGAACTGGATCCAGAGATTTCAGCTATCAAGCTCCTCTTTTGTGGAGTCTGATCCAGTTTGGGTTGGGGGGCAGACACCCTCCTCATATTTAGGAGTAGGCTTAAAACTTCAGTCAGTGCTGGCTCAGGTGAGTCCTGAACGTCTCTTAGTTTGCTGCTATAAACTGAGACTGCTGGGAGATTTCCCATGATGCACTGTGCTCCTCTCTCCCCCTGAACTCCTTCATCTGACTTTGTTACTCATCTCGCAGGTTCCTAAGGATTGTTGTTGTGGACTGCCTGCTGTCACTGGCCCGCCCATCCACCACTGCTACTACTATTATTTTTTTGGCATATTTCTATTCTTATCGGAGTTTCTGTGGATTTTTTTTTTTTTGGGGGGGGGCGCCCAACTATTGCCTGGTTCTGCTTGAGGTTTCTGCCTCTTAAAGAGGTTGTGTTTGCTTATGGTGGGAATTGTTGGCTCTCTGTAAACATTATTAACAGATTGGTCTAGATATGTTTCATATGTAAAGTGTCATGACATGACTTTTATTGTAAGTTAGCACTATATAAATACAATTGAATTGAATTAAACAATGTAATTGAATAGTAAATTCATTTAAGTGACATTTAAGTAAAACTAAATGATTATTAAATTATTAATTAATACTTAAATTCATCATTTACAACTTTCTAAGCATTTATGAAGTGATTTGATACCAAAGCAAGGTTTAAAAACAGATTTTAAAGAAATGTGTTTGTAGAGAGAAATAGTTTGAGTTGGAAGTGAAATAGATGAAAGTTGTTCTCACCCTGCTCATGTTCATGCTGCTGGAAGTCATGTTGCCTCTCTGGTTGCTGGTCAGCTGGTTGCTGATGTTGCTGCTGTTGTTGCTGGTGTTTGCTGTGTGTTACCTGTGGAGCAGCTGCTGCTCTTTATAGCACCTGAGCAACTGAGGCCTTTTGTCCAAACAGCCTGAGCCAGCAGCACATCATAAAAGAGACGCTTAGTGTTCGACATTTCTCTTAGAAACCGCAGACAAAGAGCTACAGACAGCAGCCGTGTATCTCCTTCAGTCCGCTGTTCACTCTGTGCTTAACGCTTTCTGGAACAAAAACCTGAAGACAAAACAACGAGTCATATTTATACAGTTTCAAACATTTGTTCCCCAACAAAACTGTCAGACTCTATCACATATAGAGGTTTAGTCATTCACTTAAAACATCCAAACTCTAACAAAAGATTTCATTTTGTCTTCTTTCAGCATTATTTATTAAAAAATCTGTGTATTCTTTGAATATTTGAAGTTGTTCATCAGACTGTTATTGGAAATAATCAATTAACACAAAATGTCTTTTTTCACTTGTTTAAAGAAAATGTTTTTAAAAGTTTTGACTTAATTCCACAAATACCAATGAAGATTTAGTTCGTTTGAAATTTCAAATATTTTGAAGTGTTTCGTGAAGGATTAAAATGATAAAATAAATACTCACTACAAATCTTTAAAAACAAGGAAAATGGAAAGGAAAGCAAGGAAATCAAAATGACCTTACAGAAATCAGCAGGTATAACAGTAAAACTTGGCACTTGTTATAAATTCTAATCTAGCTGTAAACAATTATAAAGTGCTCTTTAATGTATTTATTTATCTAAACATGTCAAACTCCTGCCTGGCACCTTTAACTGGTGTTTAAAATGCTAATGAATTTGAATTTTATATTCATATTCATTTTATTATTATTGGGCACAAATCGTATGTTCATATGATGATATTCTATGAATATGAAACAAAAGACAGAATCAGAGCAGAGAGAAACCAGATGATACAGAAAGAAGAAATTGATTCAGATCTCAATTAACATTTTATATTTTTTTTTCTTTTTTTTTCTTGTTGATCACATGTCTCCTTTAAACTCTTGACTCTCAACTGATGAAACCTTTTTGAACCAAAAAGTTCCTTTTATGTACGTTGTAGTTTCTGATTGGTTGGTGTGTAATTGTGTTCTGTTTGATTGGTGCATGGACATATTCGCATATTCTGATTGGTTGGTGTGTAGACATACTCTGATTGATTCTGAACCATTTCATCAAGTTCTTTATTCATTTAAGGTTTATGAAAATACTAACTGCATAACTAATTAATTCTAAACGAATGAGTGAATAACTGTGGTGATGAATGAAGGCCAGTTAATGAATTGGTGAACAACTCCGTGAAAAAAGCAACAGGCAGTCAATGACTGAGGACTGTATGTACCACATAAAGCAGTGAATGAACGGTTGGAAATACAGAGACCACAAAGTGGATGAAAAAAACTGATACTGACCAGTGAAATTGCCTCAGTACACCTTTCAGTTGCCTCGTTTTTTAAGCCATTCATCATTCATTCATCATTTCTATAGGGATGTTAGTTTCACCTCTTAATTACTTTGTAATCTAGATCCCCAATCACAGGAACGCTTCACCTGGTGGTTTGGATGGAAAAAGCTGCTCTAGGTGGGGTGGGCTGGTGGCAGCATCATTTCTGACACTGACAATCACAAATGTCTTTCTCTCTCTCAGAGGACAGCAGGGCCTTGTATGAGTCTTTGATGAAGTCCAGGGTCCTCCTGAGGCTGGGATACTGGCCCTAGAAAGGGTTGGTGTAAGGTCAGCCCAATTCATTGTTAGTTGGTCTGTTGTCACTAAACCTTCCTTTAGTGTTCTCTGTGAATGTTTTCAGGATTACTTCTGCACCCAGTAACAAGCAAAATCAGGAACGTTCCTCTTATTTATCAATGAAAGAGGTAATATTTGAACTTCCTGCTTGAACACCTGCAAGATGGCAGCATGGAGAAATCTCCCCAACCATTCTTGACTAGATTATTGTAAACCTCCACCCAAGTCAAACCAGAGATCTTGTTCATGACTGAGCTTGAAATGGAGCATGAGATCGACAGGCAGATCAGTGCAAAATCAGCAGTAATCTAGGTATTTTACTGGACCAGTGTTGTGGAGAGAGAGATTAGCCAAAATGTGAAGTTTTTTATGTACAAGTCAATCTATGTTCCAACCTTCACCGATGGACACGAGCTTTGGGTAGTGACCAAAATAATAAAATCATGGATACAAGTGGCTGAAATTAGCTTCCTCTGTAAGGTGGCCAGGCTCAGCCTTAGAGTTAACCTGAGGAGCTCAGACATCTGGAGGGAGCTCAGAGTATAGCTGCTGCTCCTTCAAATCAGAAAGGAGTCAGTTGAGGTGGTTCAACCTCAGGATCCTGCTGGGCACCTCCCTCTGGAAGTCTGAATGTCCAACAGGTAGGAGGCCCCGGGCAGGCCCAGAATATGCTGGAGGATTTATATATCTCATCTGACTTGGGAACGCCTCAATGTCCCACCTGAGGAGCTACACAGAGTTGCGGGTGGGTGTCTGGACTACCTTTCTTAGTCTGCTGCCCCCTGATAATATGAAGAAAATGAATGGATGTATGGAAGGAACCCACCGAAATGCAACTTTTTATTTCTCAAACACAGAATCACATTGAAAGGGGTCAATAGCAACCAGAAATGCACCACAGTGAAACTTCACTGCCATTCGCCAACTAACTAAACATGTGGACACGCCTTGTGAAGTCAGGATTATTAATGGGGAAATTGTGAAAACAAACACCAGGCTGGACGTGGCTGAAGAGTGAATAGGGAAAGCTGAGGAGAAAATCCAAAACACACAGGATATTTTTATAAGTCAAACTTGATGTCAAAATAACTGATCAGGAGAGTCGCTTCAGCACCAGCACATTAGGATAAATTGAGTTTCTGCAAGGGGTAGGGTTAACCCCTTTGATCACTAATAGAAATGTTATAAGTCTGGCGTATAAACTCAGGAGAAATAATGATCAGGATGTGGTTGAACTTTCTGGTGCAGCTTTCTTCTACGAGGGCCCCTTGAGAGAGGGGCTCTCCTTTAGAGCAGTTTCTGAGAGGTTCAGAAAGGGTTAAAGAAGAGACCTTTAAAATGGAAGTCATACTAAATACCGCTGTTTGACATCTTTCTTGTTACTCTCTTGTTGTTTTTGTTCAGTGTCTAATGATTATTCCTTCTCTTTCTTGACAGGGAGAGGAAAAATTTCATCATAATTCTAAGTCACCTAAATGCAAAGTTGACTTATAAAACACAGAGTCACATTGAAAGGGGTCAATCAGATTGACCACTTATTGGGGTGGTCAATCTGATGACAAAAGGGAAGATGCCATCGAAAGAAAAAAGTACATAGCTTTTTCTGCTAGAATCTCACCTTAATGAGACACAGCATACCAAACGCGTATTTATCATCCTACAAATCAGGATATTGAGGGGAGTAGCCATATTGTCATCTAGGGCTGTAAATTCTGAACAAATATCAGAAATCAGAAACAAAGAAGGCAGATTTGTTTTATAAATAGGGGGGTGGAGAGAAGCTTAGTGAGTCTTTTTAATGTGTATGTTCCTGTAGGTAGTGAGATCATGATACCAAAAAGCCAGGGGAGTTTCATTTTTGGAAGTGATTTTAAGGTTAAATCCAAGGTCTAAATCCAAGACAGTATTTGTCAGTGGAAATTCAAATTCTGTAATTCAGAATCAGATTCAGTAAAAAGATAATCACCTTAATAAATTAGATGTTTGAAGAAAAATATAACACTCTAGTCAGGATTATATTCATTACTCCTCACCTCATGCAATCGACGATGGTGAGGTAACAAGGTCTGTTTTATGGGATGTGCTTAAAAAATGGGATTCGGGGGAAGAGAATTGTTACCACCTTCCAAAATAAATGATGATTTCACCCTAACTCTTTCATCTTAGAATGATGAACAAGGCTAGGCTGCTGTGCCTTGCCTCTCCTCTTTGCCCTATTCCTAGAACTGTGGAGCCAATGGGTTTGACAAAATGTTGATATTAAGAAGATAGATGTTATCAGGTGAACAAAAATTGTCTCTATTTGCTGATGATATATTGATATACTTAATACAGCCTACACAGTCCCTCCCAAAATAAATAAGCCCTCTAAAAGAATATGGGATTCTCAGATTAGGAGCTTAATTTTTTACACTCCATTAAAAAATAAGTGTGGAGAGAGTAAAATTATGATTCAGATAGTAGATGTTAAATTTTTAATTTTTTTTTTAATGGATTACAAATGGCCTTACATATTATCATACATTTGTCCACAAGGAGACCCAAAGGAAAAATACAACCTAGTATATAAAATAGAAGAGGGAAAAGGAGGGAAATTTTAATATTTTAAGAGAGCAGGAGAAATATATGTCAAACAACATGGAATCTTAACCAGCTCAAAAACGAAGGTTTTTCATTATGTACCTGAAAAAATGACACCAGGGAACTGGTGGTGGATATTGGAGACAATGTGGGATACATGATGCCAACCACTTCCACATTTCATCATCATTATTATCAGATCCATGATGAGCTGGGACCACCAACCACCGATTTCACCATGTTTGTCTCATGACTCAGCTGGATGACATTTTAAATTATTTGCACTCTGATGTCTCTCATATTTGTTGAGCTTTCTTAATAATGTATCCTCCTGTTGAAAACATTTTCCTCTTTATTTCTGTTATAAGTCAGCTTTCCCCTGATGATATACCATTAAAGTAGACAGTTTTTGATTTATTGATTGACTGAATTTTACAGTAGGTGTTGGCATTGTACGACTTTATTCAGTCCTTTGGGCTATAACAGAAACATGGAAGCTGATGGAAATTTGAAAGTATTTGTTGCGAAAAGCAAACTAGGTTGTTATGTTATTTCATTTAGCCTTCAATAGCTTAACATTGAAGATGAAGTTATCATTGACTGAGAAGACTGTCAGTCATTCAGGTCATGGTAATTTTTAAGAGTCAAGAGGACTTGGTTGAGGGCAAGTCTTTCTCAATAGTCTTAGAAATTATTATTATTGAGTTGTTGTATTGATTATTAGTGCCAAATTAGAGTTCACAGTTCAAATTTAGTTCAAATAATTAATGACGTCCTTTAATTGTATGATTAACTGTATGAATGTTCTTCATGGTGTGGTTTGTGAAAGAGACAGTGTACTTCAATGAAAAACAACTTTATTGTTCATCAGGTGTTGACAGAGTTTAGTAGCAGGAGTCCATGATGCGTCTCATGCTCATGAACCTCATGTTGCTCATGCCCATGTTCATGAAGTTCCTGTACTCTCCAGGCCTCATGTACATCATCCTGCCTCTGTAGTGGGGCTGCTCATACATCAACCAGTGTCCGTCCATCACGTGACAGGACATGCAGTTGGACATGCGGTAACGATCCATGATGTTGTCACAGTCGTCCATCAGCTCGTGCATCATGCCTCCAAAGTTCTCCCTCTCGTAGATCCTCATCCTGTATGAGCCGCGGTACTGAAACACATCAATAACAGATCATCAGTAAGACAATGATTGATTTCCTGTGAGGCCTGAACATAAGATTAAGCTCTGCTGTGATTGCTCAGGTGTGGTCTGTACTGATTCACAATGGTAAAGAAGGTTTCAGCACTGTGCTGTGATTGGCTGTGTAGTTACCATGGGGATCATACGGCAGGACCTGATGCAGTCGCTCATTCCCATCATGCTCATGTAGTCGGAGTACTCGCCTCTCCTCAGGAAGTACTGGTTGCCCATGAAATTGGTGCGGTCGTAGACCATGAAGCAGCCTCTCTCCACCCTGCAGGAGTGACACCTGCTCAGGTAGGACGACATGTCGGCACAGTCGCTGCTGCACTCGTAGGAACGACCCTGGAAGTTCCTGTCCTCGTAGAAGACGATCTGACCATGAGACAGAGACTGATTTAGATAAAGTGAAGAGGTTCAATGGATTAATGGAGTCTGAGGCTCCGTCAGCTGGTTACAGATCATCCGGGTCATATTTATTGATCACCGCTAGATTTCAATCTGACTCCCGATTCACTCTGACATTGCACAAATATAAACAGTAATGGCCTCATGAGATCAAGGTGGCTGCAGATTTCATGATGCCTGTCTGATCCAAAACATGTTTATGGAGACATTTCATTTTTTGCACCATTAAGTTAGGAGGAATTGTTGTTGATGGATGGCAATGCTGAATAAATACAATAATAACTGGGTTATATTATTATAGTAATAATTGATAATGATAATACATTCATCTAATATTACAGACAGCTCTCACAGACTGCAGACAATCTGTGATCATCCTCCTTTTTAATATGAACTAATTTTATTTTTTAGTATCATGAAGCCAAAAAAACCCAAAGTGTGAGGATTTGTTGAACTATAGGATTGTCTGACTTTTATTTGCGTAGACTGAGGTTTGAACACCACTTGTCCTTGATAAAAGAATAATAACGTGAGAACCTAGAAAATGAGTCTGTCATGTGGAAAATGATTTAAATAAAGTGGATATTTTTACTGACTGAAAAAGGTTAAAGACAAAGAATATAAATATCTTTCTCAGTATTTCTTCTCTTCAGACATGAATTTAAAGCTTGTGGCAGGAAATCAAATCACTCTTTTAGATACCAGACACATATCTTTTTAAGAACAAGACGTATATAGAAAATAATCTGCTGATTAAATAATAATAAAAATAAACATATTTAGCACTGGAAGCTTTATTCTCCAAAGTTTAAAAAGTAATGTGACTGTTCATCTAAATAAAATGTCACCAAAGTCAGAGATACATGTTTTTCTAAACTAAGTAACTTTCTAAAGAAGTGATGCATGCTGAGACTTACCCTGCTCATCATGTTCATGTCAGTGGCAGACATGTTGGCGTGTTGTTGGCGTGCTGCTCTGTGTTGGCGAAGGTGGACTGCCTTCACACCTGTGTGAGCTCGTAGCTTTTATACACTTGAATGTCACTGACTGCTTTGTGTGTCAGCGAGCTGAATCAGCACACACAAAAAGCCTCTTTGAAAGGGTTAACAATGACACAGTGAGGCCTTCATCTGCTTTTCATCAACACCAGCATTTTGTTAACATGGTCAACTCTGAACAGCAAAACAACTTAACTGTCTGTACCTTCAAACCTTTACATTCCAGTTAAATTCACCATTAAATCACTTAACTGTCTCACAGCATCACATATAAACTGTATCACATTCACACAACCAAAAACAGACACCAAAGATCAGTCACTGCAATTTTGAAAATGTGAAACATGAGGAATTTATGAAAGCAAAGCTGTAAATGTGCAAAACTGCTGTAATGTGTGAACGTTAGAAAAGATCTGAGCTTGTGGAGTTTTTTTTCTCATGTCAAAAGATCAAAATTCACTGTGCTGCCATGGCAACGTTGTTTGACGAAACCTCAGGATTGGCACAACTTTTCATTGTTAAGGACTTTAGATTTAGAAGATTTACAAGTTTATCTGGTTAAATCTCTGAGAAGAATACATTAAAGTATTTAAAGTAAAACACTTAAATTCAAAAGGCTGGCTTCTTGTTGGGTTTAGTTCATGGCACCAAGAGCCTTTTTTTACTACTTTACTTTAACTCTTGGGATGTTTTTATGAGCAAATTTCATACATCTTAGTGACTTGTATCGTAAGGCATCTTTATTGAAACTATGGAGGGGGAATTATTGAGCCAATTTGCCACAGCCAAGCTTGAAACCTGCGTCAAATTAAAACTTTCACCACTTCTGATTTGTGTGGTAAACTTTTTGAATTCCATCCCTCACCTTCTGTAATGTGACCTTTGTTAGGTAGCCAGTTAACTTTCATCTGCAGGAACTGCACTACATACCATACGATATATAAATATTAATAACACAGTAACAATAGCCACTGTTCACAACATCTTCATACGACACAGAGACTAAACACAGCAACATGATACCGAATTTAAAAATGTTCATGCAGAGCAGCAGCTAACAATAAGACATAAAAACTATATCTTAATGTTAATCTCAATGTTAAAAGAGGCAATACATCACAAGATGTTCCTCAGAAGATGGAGTTCATCCGTTGTCAGATGCATAAATTGACATTATTTATCACTTTAAGGTCCTCTTGTCAACATTGGCTTAAAAAAAGTGAAAATGGTATCACTTGTATATTATTATTAAAATTAAAACTAAATAAACGTATTGTGGTAGGTGGTGATGTTTCACTTGGCATGGTATCAGCTTTCTTGAATTTCCTCCCTGTGCGACTAATAAAGGCTTATCTCATCTTTTCAAAGTAGAAGATAGGGCTGGACCTAACCCCTAACCCCCTAATCGGACATTCCTTTTTTGGGTAGGTTTTTCACTTTATTGGAATCCAAATATTTGTTTTGTTTTGTAGGGTATGTTCACAGATTCACATTAACTCATGTGCCTTTGCAGGTAAGAATAATCTCTTGATGTTATATCGACAGCTGCATTTAACTGATAGTCTGTTAAACCAACAGCTGAACTTTGACCTGAGAGTTTCTAGCTGTTTCCAGCAGACACCAGTTTTACTCCTGAATCTGAAGGGCATCGTTTCCTGAGCTACAATCATCTAGGAGATTCAGCAGTGAAGCTGCTGTCTGCTGGAGACTGGACTTTCCCATGTCCGGTAGGCAATAAGGACCTTTTAAGTCCTCGTAAGATCCCTATGTGTTAGTAAGACTACATAAGGGTTAATAATAGCTTCATAAACATTTAGACATTTCTAAGCACTTAAAGGAATTTATTAACAATTTATAGACTACTTAATGTTATAGTAACAAACTCCAATTTACCCATTATGTCATTGTTAAATCTAAAATCGAAGCTTTTTTGTTGTTTATTTAGATTAATACACATTTTATTATGCATTTATTAGCAGTTAACTATGGTTTTTGCAGCAACTGGATCAAACGTGAGATTGATGCCTTCAATAAACTTAACCTTATTCTGGAAAATGTGATAAAACATCATTACTCACATCAACCAAAAAATAAGAAATAGTGCATTATAGCATAAAAGTTATTTTAGTAATATTTGTTATAGTTCATAACTATAGTTAGTTTTAGTAAAAAACAGACACATTAACTAGTATAACTGGTTTTAAATACAATAAGACTCGGACACTCTGATTGAAAGTAAATGAAAGTTTTTATTAAAAATCATTTTAGGTTCAAAGTCTTGGTCACGTAGAAAAATAAAACAGGTAATTCAAAATGAGGGAGTGAAAAAGTTGCAGTCAAACTTTTAAAGTAGAATCTAATCGACAGTCAGTTACTTTTTTACAACTTTCACAAACACATTCAACTGATCTAAAAACTCAGAACACCAGTTTTACTTTTAGGGCAACTGTACTTTAGTGACGGCTTAACCAAGTTTCTAATTAAAAAAAACTTTTCTCATTTGGTACATGGTTCATCTCATTTTTTGTCATTTGGAAATAAGCTGAAAATGAAACATTCAGTATTTTTGAGTCATTTCATTTTAATAAGATAAAATATTTGGTTTCAACACCAGAATCTCATTTTGGAATGAAAAATTTCTTTTAGTTTTTTTTCTTCATGTGAGGATTAGAGGTTGGTGTTCTCACTTCTGATGGCTGCTGAGAAAAGGTCAACAGATCGGATCTAACATCACATATTTTTAAATGGGTCCTGTTCCTTTAATTCACCTCAGGTATCTCAGAATATGATCTGTGACCCTCAAACAGACGCTGTCGATGGTGACCTTTGACCCTAGAACAGACAGGTGCTGTAGACGGTGACCTTGTGGCTGATCTCCTGCAGCAGCTCCTTCACGGCAGCCTCCAGCTCCACCAGCTGCTCCGCCTTCACCTCCAGAGTGCGCTGGTTCAGTTCATACGACTTCTCCAAATCTGCAAAACACCACATTGTATTAGTGAGTAAGCAGAACAAGAGAAGTGAGAAATGTTTGTGGTTTCATGAGGAGTCACTTTCACAGCGTTTGGGTTAGGGTGCGGCGCCCTGAACTGTTGCCATGACGTGAATAAAAATCAGTAGCCTAAGGGGGGATTGTTTTCTGTTTTACGTCAGGACGGGTTAGGACTGTTTATAAAGATGGACAACATGACAGCGTCCCCACAGTAAAACCAAATCATCTGGTTCGCCCCCTAGTGGCTAGCTGCAGTACTCATAAGCCCCGCCTCCTCTAACCCTAGAGATCAAACATGAGATAAATGTTTCCCAAAGATGGTTTCTGTCATTTTACATAGTTCTTTTCACGCTGATGTTTGTTCAGTTGTTCATTTCTCTTATCAGTTTGGTTTTAATTAGTTAATTGATGCTATAAATGTTAGGTTAAAATGTCATGTATGACTTTAGCAGGAGATTGTTAGCTAACAGTCCCTAATTATTGATCACTGATCGAGTCAGATGAGACCTTGATACAGAGGGTCCTCCCTCTGATCACTACTCTGAATCAGAATCATCCAAATTAGAATATTTTATTAATCCCAGGGGGAAATTGCCTTTTTTTAAAAAACTAAATTTAGTTACTCTGGCTCCAGAACAAGATGGTGACGCCTGTATATGAGATATCTGACTTCACTTTTATGAAGTTAAATATGGGAAGTAGAGATGCATTGTCCATCTTCATTTACAGTCAATGATCAGAACACTGAGGGTGATGTTAGTATGATGTCACTGTGACGTCACCTTTGAGCAGCTGCAGTTTGCTGCTGGCTTTCAGCAGCAGCTCTTTGGCTTCCTGCTGCAGTGACTCCGCCCTTTTCTTTGCATCGACCATGCCCCCTGCCTTCTGATCAATTAGCTGCTCCACTGTGGCATATTTATCTTTCAGCTCTGAGTCCAGGTCCTAAACACACACAACCATAAACACATACACGTACACATTTGCATGAATACGTTTTAACGAAAAACTGATCAACAGAAACACACTCGAAAAGAAGACATAATGTGCAGATGTGAGGGTCCTTCGCTGACTGATACGCTGTGCGTATTAAATGTTAACTGATTGACCATCTAAGGGGTAAAATCACCTTTTTAACCTCCTCTGCAATCTTTGCGATGCTCACTGCATCCTGATTGGTCCGTTCAGTGCTGAGAGTGACATTCAGAGAATTTTCTCTCAACAGTGTCACATCCTGCTCAAGCCTCTGAAGCTTTTGGGTGGCATTATTCAGCTTCAGCTCAGTATCTGCTGTCTCCGACTCCACCTGAATGCAACACAGATAGATGAAATGTTACCTTCATATTTCAGATGTCAGTGAAGTAAAATATTTGGTAGATGTTCTGACATGATGTCAGTGAAGTACATGTCTTAAACTATGGGTCAGTGCTTACAGAGGACAACAGGTTGTTGGTGTTCTGGATATTGGCAGCGGCCTGCTGGATGGCACTGCTGGCGGCAGTCTGAGCTCTCTGGGCCTCCTCAAGAGCTTGCTTCACCTTCTCTGCAGAGTCCTTCACATCTGCTGCTTCCATACTGACAAACACAGGGAGTCATATTTCATTAGCCAAACTGTTAGAGAGGTGAAACTTTCTTTTTAAGTTTTCAGTTCTTTTTTTCAATAACAATAAAAACAAACAAGCAAACAGAAAAAACAAAGAAAGAACAAAATTAGACAGCCAAGAGCACTTTATAAAGATAGTTGTCCATAAGTCCAACTGGGATTTTACCCAAATACAGAGTAATAAAAGAAAAATCTACTTTTAAACCAAAGATTGACCGTATTTCTCCAGCAACTTCTTGCCAATATGGTTGAATAAGGGGGCAGGCCCAGAATATATGAAAGTGGTCTGCCATTGTCTGTCCACATTGTCTCCAGCATTTATCCTGTCCCTGGAAACCCTGCTGTTTAGATTTCAATTTAGGAGTCACAAAAAAACGTATTATGTTTTTCCAGCAGAATTCTTGCCAGGCTCTGGAGTTGGTGGTCTTAGCTTGACCCAATATTTTTGCATGTTTCTCGAGATGGAGGTTTTTTTACAGGTGTTAAACCACACCTTAAGGGCAACCCTGGTCCAGCAATTTATTTTGTCCAGGTAAGGATCATGGTGTTGGCAGTTACCTAATAAAGACTGAGCTAGTGTTTCAGATTGCAAAAATTCCATATCTTTCCATTTGGCAGAGTGGTTTGGATTACATCAGCAAACTATGGGTCTTAGCTGGGCAGCAATATAATAGTCCTCCACACATGGCAGAGAAAGTCCACCCTCATCTTTGGGTAACTGCAAGATCTTATATTTAATTCTGGGCCTCTTACTGTTCCAGATATCATTCTATTCCATTCCCTAAAATCCTTAGGGGGGACCTCTACGGGAAGTGAAGTACAGGAAGTGGAATAAGTACAGAAGCCGGGGAAAGACATTCATTTTTATCGTTTCAATTCTATTAGCCATGTCTAGGAGCAGTACAGTCCATCTATCTAGATCTGCTTTACTGGATCATAATTTGTCATATATTTTAGAGATATCTTTTAGGATCCAAACTCTCAGATATTTAATAGCAGAATAAACCATAACTTATTCCATACAAAGCCATATTCAGCTCTTTATATTTACTTATATTATTTTATTCTCATTCTTTTATATTTTGTATTTTAAGTGTTTACTGTTTATTTTTCATCTGTGTGCTTCTTCTATCTGTATGCTTGCTGGAAACTTAAATTTTCCCTGAGGGAGTCATCCCAAAGGGATCAATAAAGTCGAGTCTGAGTCTGAGTCTGAGTCGTTAAAATTAAATCTGCCTTTCAAGTCAGCATTCGGTGTGAAATTATATGGGAGTATCTGGGTCTTATGTGTATTTAATTTATACCCAGAATATGAGCCAAACAGTCTCAAAAGGGACATCAATTTAGGTGTACTTCTCTGTAAGTCAGTCAAAGTGTGCAATTTATCATCTGCAAACACTTATCTTGTATTCATTATCTCCAACTGAAATCCCTTTCATCTCTGTGCCCTCCCTTATTGCCTGAGCTAAGGGCTCTATGAAGAGTGCAAAGAGGGCAGGGCTTAGTGGGCAGCTTTGGCGACAACCTCTCTCTAGCTTGATGGATTGAGTTAGGTGACCATTGATTCTTACCATAGCAGTGGAGTTTGAATAAAGTGATCTAATACACTGAACAGATTTTTCATTAAAGCCAAAACATTGCAGTACTTGGTAAAGGTAGCCCCATCCAACCAAATAAAACACTTTCTCTGCCTCTAAGCTGATCAGTGTGGCACTAATATTTCCCTTGCTCACATAGTCTACCACATGGAGTGTTCGTCTAATATTGTCCTGTGTTTGTCTTTCTTGAACAAACCCTGTCCCATTTCAGGGACTATGTGTTCTATTCTTTTGGCCATAATTGAGGCAAATAGCTTATAGTCAGTATTCAAAATGGATATTGGCCTATATGAACTACATTCTCCATTGTCCTTGCCTTCTTTAGGAATTATTGATATTACTGCCTCGCTCCAATATTGGGGCTTCTGGCCTTCCTTAAGGGTGTGGTTAAAGCATCTGAGAAGAAGTGGCGTCAACTCAGGCTTGAATATTTTGTACCATTCATTAACAAATCCATCTGACCCTGGTGTTTTGTTAGTCTTTAGCCAAGAAACAGTGCCACCCAGTTCAGCGATTGTTATGTCATCAGTCAGTACATTATTCTGGTGTTCCCCTATTGAGGGAAGATCCAGAGATTTTAAGAACTCATTATTACTGAGTCATCAGCTTTGTCAAGTTGAGTATACAAGTCCTTATAGTAGGCTTCAAAGGCTTGCTGAATTTCTTCTAGCTTATGGCAGACTTTGTTGTTTTTTGGGTTTCTTATTTTGTAAACAGTTCTTTCTGCTTGTTGCTTATGAAGTCCCCAAGACAGAAGCTTCATAGCCTTTGAACCAGTTTCATAATATTTTTTAGTAAACATAATTTTTTTCTCATTTTATTCGTCATAAATCTGATTTATTTCTTGTTTAATACATTTTAGTTGGGCCCATATTTTGGGTCTCTTTGAGTCGAATGTTGAGTTTCCAGGTTCTTCAGTTTTGACTGCAGCTCCGCTAAGCGTTTATGTTTCTCTTTTTTCCTATGTGCTGCAAAGGCTGTGAGTTTACCCCTAAGTACTGCCTTCCAGGCATCCCACAGGGCATTTGGTGATACTGTTCCATTGTCATTATTTAGCAAGTATTCTTTTAACTCTTCTTTTATATATTCCTTACAAACTCTATCATTAAATAAGCTAGTATTGAGCCTCCATAGAGTATTCTTCCTTTTATTATCTAGATGCAGAGAGAGGTATACTCCTGAATGGTCTGAGACATCTTTAACACCTATCTTGCATTCACTTATTCTATGTCTATCTGCAGCTGAGATAAAAAAAATCCAATCTGGAATATTCTGCGTGACAAGGGGAGTAGTAGGTAAATTGCTTTTCTGTGGGATGTAGGTCCCTCCATATATCTATCATGCCAAATTCCCATAGCATTTTCCGGATGAATACTGAGTTTTGGTTTCTCCTTTTGTTTAGACTTGTTTGGTTTGCAATTGGATATTCAAGTCACCCCCACAGATTAAAGTTCCTGATGACTCTAGAGTTAATAAGTCAAATATTTTTTAAATAAATGATCTGTCATGCTCTGGTGGCATATATATACATTTAACAGAGTGACTTCTTTGTGATCAATCTTGCCCTAAGATATAGCGACCTTCCTTATCTTTAATTTGAGCAGTTAATTGGAACTGTAACTTGTTTGAAAGTAAAATTGCCACTCCCCTCTTACGCCCAGATTTGTAAAAGGAATAAAATGTGTTAATAAACCCCATCTTTTTTTATTTTTCATGGTAAGAGTTAGAGAGATGTGTCTCTTGCCAAAATGCCACTTGAATATTTTACCTTTTAATTTTAGCAATAACTTTGCTCCTTTTCACTGGATTATGTAATCCATTCAAGTAATATTATTTTATATTCCTGATAGTCCATTTGCTTTGTTTCTTTGTGTCAATAATGGCCTATTGCAACCTGTAACACCTTACCCTTGAACTTGGGTATAAACAGCTATTGAGATATGAACAATACAGAACACAGTGAGTATAAAACAAATTGACTTCCACAATTAGAGAACTTACATGCTCTTTAAAACTGAGGGGAAAGCCTGATTTAACAAAAGGGCCCCTCTTTGAAGTTACTGATGGGGCCTTGGCATTGAGGTCAGGTCTCCTGGGGTTTGTGGTGGAAAGCGTGCAGTTTCTCTCGTATTTGCTCCGGGTGGGATGCTCGTTGACGATGCTTGTCCCCGACCCTCTCCCACACTGTGATGCGAGGTCCTGGAGCCCTAAGCCTAACCCATTTTGATCAATGGGGAACCCCCTTTTCTGCAGGTCATCCACGGCTTCTCTTGCACTGTTGTAAATCCTGGGTCCACCATCCAAAAACACCTTGAGTTTGGCAAGCAGGGGGGGGGTCTGGAACTGCATACCCTTCTCCTTAAGCACTCTCCTTATTCCTGCATACTCTCTTCTTTCTTAACTATCTCCGTCGGGTAGTCGTGGTCAAAATAAACTCTTGTGTCTTTGTAAAAGACCTCCTTCTTCTTCCAAGCAGATGACAGGATCAGTTCTTTAATTTTATACTCCTCGTGCAGCCAGAGCTCTGTGGCGGCGCTGTATTTTCAGATCGAACTCGCCGGAGGTGGCCAGCTCGGCGTTTGGTCAGCTCCTTCTTCACGTTCTCTCTCAACGTAGACCAGAATGAGTGCAGCTCACTCTTTATGTCGGAGCGCACCGCCTTAATCTCTGTGTGAATACTAGCTAGCAGGCTAGCTTCAGCTGGATCAAGTCCGGCCGGGCTAGGTGATCTAGCATTAGCGTCGTCATCACTCTCCGCAGCTACTTTATCATATTTTCCAGATCTTGTGTTAATTTTACTTTTAGCTTTGCTGGTTTTGTCCCTTTCTATAGTATAACAACCATATTACTGCGTTAAAGCACTTGAATCTGGGGAAATAATCCATGTTTTGGGGAGAGTGATCAGTCAGCCTGCCATTTTGTCTACGTGCCAACCGGAAGTCAACTTTAAAACCTTTCAAAGGGGGCGGGGCGCTCGTGAGCAGGACATGGAGTAGGAAGCATTTTTCAGAGCTCTTGCATAATCAACAATATTTTTTTTAAAAAAAGCTAAATATATGTCAAGATCAGTACAAACGTTTGCGAAAGACATCACAGGGAGGCAAGCGATCAAACTGCACGCAGAGTGTCAACTTGAATGGCTGAAAAGCTTCAAAAATATAAGTACGGCAGCCAAGCTAAAGCTAACAGTTCACGGCCTGCTAGAACCACAAGGCAACGTATACTAGGTGTTTCGGACCAGCCCTCGCCCTCTAGGTCTGAAAACTCAGATATGGCTGCTGAAAGTATTAAAGAAGAAGTTTTGTCCTCCTTGAGAGGAGAGATTTCTAAAATCATAAGAGATGAACTTAAAAGTGCGCTCGTGGATGACTTTAGCGCATTTAAATCGGAACTACAAGGAATGAGGGCTGAAGTCGCCAATAATGCGAAAGCAATGCGGGCAGAAGTCGACCACATTAAAACAGACATATGAAGGGCGGATTACCAACATGGTCCGATGAAGTGACTTTGCTACAAGCCACGGTATCCAGCCTTAAAAACCAGGTGACAACTCTTAAAGATCGATGTGAGGACATGGAGGGGAGAATGAGATAGAACAACATCAGGATAGGAGGCATAGAAGAGCAACTCCTGCTCTCCAAAAGCGGTCACTAAAGCTCTCAGAGAAGTCCTACAGCTGGACCGGGATATAAAGGTGGACCACTCACACTGCGCATTGGCCACCAGGAATTTAGGTGACTGGGAGAAGCCCCGGGTGATCATCGCGAAGTTACATTACGATGAAGACGCCGTGGAGATCCTACGGAAAGCCCGGGACAGAGCTCCACTGTCTTACAATGGACACCAAATTGCGATATTCCCTCGACTATACTGGCAGTGTTGCCAAGGCTAGAGCTGCATTCACGGATGTACGGAGAGAACTACGAGGTCAAAAAGAGATCCGCTACGGTTTACCCAATGAAGAGGAGCCTGGATTTATTAAGATGTTGCTCAATATAGTATTGAAGTATAGCACCGGTCTTCTGCTGATGGGAGGGGATTTTAACTGTGTAATGTCTCAGCTAATGGATCGAGAACCACCTTCTAAAGCCCCCCTACCCAGAATGAGTAAAATGCTTAAATATCAAATTATAGAAGCAGACCTGGTGGATATATGGAGAAGTAAGTTTCCAAGAGGTAGAGACTTCACCTTTTATTCAAGCAGACATGCATTCTATTCTAGGATAGATTATTTCTTTACCCTAAGGGCAGATTTGCATAGGAAAACAGACACTGAGATACTGCCTATCACTATTTCTGACCATGCACCTGTTTAATGAAATGGGATATAGGACATAGACCAATAACTAAACAATGGAGACTTAATACATCTCTCCTTAATGATAAAGGATTTATCTCCTTCATTTCAGAAGAGTTTAAGACATACAGTGGATATAAAAAGTCTACACACCCCTGTTCAAATGCCAGGTTTTTGTGATGTAAAAAAATGACACCAAGATAAATAATTTCACAACTTTTTCCACCTTTAATGTTACCTATAACCTGTACAACACAATTGAAAAACAAACTGAAACCTTTACAGGGGAAAAACAAAAAAATAAAAAATTAAAACAACCTGGTTGCATAAATATGCACACCCTTAAACTAAAACTTTGCTGCAGCACCTTTTTGGCTTTAATTACAGCACTCAGTCTTTTTGGGTAAGAGTCTATCAGCGTGGCACATCTTGATGTGGCAATATTTGCCCACTCTTCTTTGCAAAACTGCTCCAAATCTGACAGATTGCGAGGGCATCTCCTATGCACAGCCCTCTTCAGATCACCCCACAGATGTTCGATTGATTCAGGTCTGGTCTCTGGACTGGGCCATTCCAAAATCTCAGTCTTATTCTGGTGAAGCCATTCTTTAGTTGATTTGGATGTGTGCTTTGGGTCATTGTCGTGCTGAAAGATGAAGTTCCTCTTCATCTTCAGTTTTCTAACAGGAAGGTTTTGGGGTTTAGGGTTTGAAGGTTTTGTGCCAACACTGACTGGTATTTGGAACTGTTCATAATTCCCTCCAACCCTGACTAAGGCCCCAGTTCCAGCTGAAGAAAAACAGCCCCAAAGCATGATGCTGCCACCACCACCATGCTTCACTGTAGGTATGGTGTTCTTTTGGTGATGAGCAGTGTTGTTTTTGCGCCAAATATACCTTTTGGAATTATGGCCAAAAAGTTCAACCTTGGTTTCATCGGACCACAACACATTTTCCCACATGCGTTTGGGAGATTTCAAATGTCTTTTTGCAAAATGAAGCCGGGCTTGGATGTTTTTCTTCGAGAGATAAGGCTTCCACCTTGCCATCCTTCCCCATAGCCCAGACATATGAAGAAGACGGGAGATTGTTGTCACATGTACTACACAGCCAGTACTTGCCAGAAATTCCTGCAACTCCTTCAATGTTGCTGTCGGCCTCTTGGCAGCCTCCCTGACCAGTTTTCTCCTCGTTTTATCATCAATTTTGGACGGACGTCCTGTTCTTGGTAATGTCACTGTTGTCTGTTGTGCCATATTTTCTCCACTTGATGATGACTGTCTTCACTGTGTTCCATGGTATATTTAATTCCTTGGAAATTCTTTTGTACCCTTCTCCTGACTGATATCTTTGAACAATGAGATCCCACTGATGCTTTGGAAGCTCCCTGCAGACAATAGCTTGTGCTGGAAGATGTGGCTACAAAAATGTGAAGAAAAGCCTACTAGAACAGCTGAACTTTATTTGGGGTTAATCAGAGGCACTTTAAATGGTGACAGGTGTGTGCTGACTCCCATTTAACATGAGTTTGAATGTAATTGGTTAAATCCGAACACAAGCCATACCCCCAGTTATAAGAGGGTGTGCACACTTGTTCAACCTCATTATCTCAGGTTGTTTATTTTTACTTTACCTCCCTAAAAGATTTCAGTTTGTTTTTCAATTGCATTGTACAGGTTATGGGTCACATTAAAGGTGGAAAAAGTTGTGAAATTATTTATCTTGGTGTCATTTTTTTATATCACAAAAACCATGGCATTTGAACAGGGGTGTGTAGACTTTTTATATCCACTGTATATAGATACCAATGCCTCACCAGAAACAAACCCCCTAATATTGTGGGATTGCACCAAAGCATATATCAGGGGCCATGTTATCACGTTTACGAAGGAAACGAGGAAAAGAGAGAGGGAGGCCAGACAGTGAGAATTGGAAGATAACATAAAAAAGTTAGAGCATAAACATAAACAATCTACAACAATTAATGTCACAAATGATGTAAATGCAAATCGCAGACAACTTAATAGCCTTTTGTCAGAGAAGATTGAGGGAAGCTTAAGATTCACAAATCAAAAATACTATGAACACATAATCATTATATAAGAATACAGATACATACTAAAGCATATAAAAGCTGAGGAATTAGATAAACCAATCAAAGAATTGGAGATTAAGCAGGTGATCTCATCACTCAAGAATAATAAAAGCCCAGGCCCAGACGGATTTGTCAATGAATTTTATAAAACCTTTAAAGACCTGCTAGCACCCCTGTTACTAAAAGCATACAGATTTGCCCTAGAGTCCAAAAATATGACATCATCTTTGACCGAGGCAACCATAGTAGTAATTCATAAAGAGGGCAAAGACCCCACTGAATGCCAGTCTTATAGGCCAATATCTTTGCTGAATGCGTATACTTACAGCAATCTTAGCTAGTCATGTTAAAAAGATAATTACCCAAACTATACACCCTGATCAAATTATTATTACTATTGTATTTATTTCAGATGCTGCCTGTGGAAATTCCACAAACAACCTTTGATGACCTTGACAAAATTACATCAAAATTTATATGGCAAAAAAAGCACCCTAGAATAAGACTTAAAACTTTACAGTCACTTAAATTAGATGGAGGTCTTAAACTTCCAAACCCAAGATATTATTTTTGGGCCGCACAGATGAAGCCACTGATAGCATGGATTCAGAATCGGACTTTCACATGATGGCTTAATATCAAGAAAAGTATATGCCCAGGGCCTTTGGAAAACTTGGCCTTTCTAGACACTCCTGTAAAAGAAATGGCAGACTGGACAAAAAACACTTTTTGGAATAAAATACAGTCAGCTTTCAGGCTGCCAAAGATACTGTTATCATTAGCAAACATTGGACTTATGAGAACCTTCACCCCTAACAATTTAGACAGTGGGGTTAGGAGGTGGTCAGACCATGGACTAAGCTATCTACACCAACTACTCAAGGATGACAATTTGAAAATATTCGAACAGTTAAAAAATGAATTTGATCTACCCAGGACAGACTTCTTCCGATATTTACAGCTCAGATCTTTTCTGACAACACACAAAGAGTGGGGAAAACTTATAAGTCCTACCCCTATAGAAAAGATCCTCATAACACAAACAAGTAATGGAGATAAGAAAATAATTGGTAAACTATATTATATATTTTATCAACAAATGTACATAACTCCGAACAGATGAGACAGAGGTGGGAGGTAGAGATGAAAAAGAATATATCAATGGACACTTGGAGGGAGATATGCACTGAAGCAATATATGCACTGGAAGGAATTCAAGTGGAAAGTAGTTACCAGGTTTTTCAGAACACCAGTAATAACAGCTAAGATCGGACCAACACGTGGTAGCTCATGCTGGAGGAATTGTGGTACTGAGATTGCAAATCACACCCATATATTCTGGCTGTGTCCCAAACTGAACCTATTTTGGAAAGATGTTTTTGATGCTCTCAGAGAGGTTTTCAAACGGGATATTCCACAAACCCCTATAATAACATTATTAGGAGCAATTCCTGCAGGTATAGAAAGAAGAGATGTGAAATACCTCTTAAACACATTGCTCACAGAGGCATTAAAATGCATAACTATCAGATGGTTAAAGCCAGATCCCCCTACTTATAATGTGTGGATTCAGAAAATATGGGACATTTACCAGATAGCAAATCACATATTCATTAAGGCTTCAAAAACCTGTCTTTATTAAATGATGGAAACCTGTCATAGCTCTACTAATACAATAAGTCTGTGGCCTAAGACTCTTGGCCTGGTACCTTTTCTTGCACATTTACACCATCACACCATGTCTTTCAATACCTAGAGTGGATCCCATTTTTTTTTTATTAATTATTATTATTTTAATTATTTGTTTTCTTTTACTTTCTTGCCTTTCTCTCACTCTAAATTTGTGTAATATAACTCATCCTATGTTCTATCTATTATTTTTCCCTTTCATATATATATATATATATATATATACACACACACACACACACACACACACACACACATATATATACACACACATATATATATATATATACACACACACACACATATACACACATATATGTATATATACATATATATGTATATATATGTATGTATATATATATACATACATCTCAAACATTTATTTAACAATTCTTGATTATAAGTGTGAAATTATGTACAGCTATAAAAAGGGAAAAAATGTAAATGAAGGGAAATGTCATGTTATTATTGTGAAAAAATAAATAAAAATTAGGTTACAAAAAACCTTTCAAAGGCCAAATATTCAGAACATGAAGACCATATTTGGCTTTTGATTTCATGCGGATCATTTAAAGGTTACGATGTGTTGAGAAGAATTTTGTTAAAGCTTTTTGGCTTTGAGTTTCATCACAACTTATGTTTGTTCTCATAAACTGACTACAACAGAAATAAGTGGCTCTGTGTAGACAAACCAGTCCTGGATGAACAGGTCGGACTCACCTGGCTCGGCGGGCCTGGTCTAGCAGGTTTTCTGCTCTATGGATATCGTCTGTGCTCTGCTGCAGGATCGTCTCCACGTGTCCCAGTTCTCCGACCTTCTGTCGGATTTCTTCGGTCAGATTCTGTAGTTGAGCTGGTGTGGTCGGCATTTGCATCGCCAAAACCTCGTTAGCCACCAGCTCGATGCTCACCAGGTCTGCAGCGTCCTCTGAAACAATAGAACGGGTGGTTTGTTGGTCACCTGATCATCTGACTGTTGGTGTACCTGACCTGTCAGAACATCCACTCTTGGCTGAGCTGATGGAAAATGTGGCCCCACGTGATTTTAACTGAACATCCTGCATAGTAAGTAGGCAGATCAGGTTCTGTTTTAGATTGATCCTATTGACTATGGACAGGATGTTCTGTGTGAATACAGAGGACTATAAATTCAACTCCACCTTCACCATTCTTAGTCTACATACCAAATTTAGGTCAAATATTCCGAAAGCATCACATCAGTGTCCATTTCTTTGAGTTAAGTCTTCTTTTTAATATTGCCAAATTCACAGACATTAGATATTCACTTCAATGCTGTTATAGACCATAGAATAAACCAGAATGAAACATAATTTAACACAGGATGAACTTTCAACTGTTGGAACAGAATAAAACCAACAGCAAGAAGTCACATGACTCTGAACTCCTTAAATCTCAAAAGTCCTCATATCTCAGGAGACGTTAAACAGGAAGTGAGAGACGTACGTGTGAGGAAGTCTCTGATCTGTTTGATGAGGCCTCTCAGCTCCTCGTTGCTCTGGTCAACTTTCTGTTTGGTCCTGTTGGTCTTCATCAGGACATCCTGAGCGCTTAGCTTCGCCTTGTCTGCTTTCAGTTTGGCCTCCAACACCTGGTGACAACACAGATGATTACATCTACTCCAGTAAAACAGATTCAGTACCAGTACAGGTTAGGACTTGTCCAACTCACCATTTTGGAGAGTTTCTCCACTTCCTCCATGGCATTGATGATTTCCTGTTCAGAGTCTCGGGCCTTCCTCCAGGCGCCGCTGGCTGTCGTTACCAGGCCGTTACATCCTTCACCTCCACACCTGGTCTGACCCATAGAGTCCACACAGCCCAGACCTCCACAGGGAGAGTCCAAGCACGAGTCCTGACCTGATGGTGAGCTGCCACAGGTCTATAAGAACCAGGACAGACCAGGAAATACAGATTCTGTAAACTAAAGGTGTTCAGTACAAAATAAGCAATCTGTTTATTTCACTAAAATGTCACTGAAAGTCACAAAAATGTTATCTACATGCCCTGATCTGTATATTCTAAGATACCAAAAGTTTAGCTCCTAAAAAAATGTAAATAATGCACAAAATCTTCTGTGTTATAAAACCTGAACAGGGGGTGATTGTTTCAGGCCACGGGGCCATGCTGCACCATTATTCTTTAAAAACTGGAATTTGTGGTTTGTTGGTTAAATCGTTACTTCTCTTATTCATTGTGTCATTCCCAAGAACCACATGAATGAATAGGAAACTAAAAACACAGTTCCATCCATCACAAAAGAGCAGAAAATAAAACATGCAATGTTTTGCATCACTGCAAACAAAAACTGTGTTAAATAAAATGTGAAATTAACAGTTCTTTAACTGCAGTTTTATCATCCAATCATTGGAAGTCAGCAGAGGTGAAGGATGTTTGGTGACGGTCCAGATGAATATCGGTTTGAGGCAGGGCTGCAACGCAATGTCACAACACTGACATTGTGATGAATGCATGTGCATGATTCAGACAGAGAGCTGAAGAAAGTGTGGTAGAAGTGGGAGGGGGGTTTTTTTGTTAGAAGGAGAGAGACTTTTGAAGTAATTAGATCATCAGAAATATGGTTGTTATTTGTATATCTGTACATAAAGAGCACACCATATGTGTGCTGAAATTTTGAAAAAAGATATTGTGGTGTCTGTTTTTTTCAATATTGTGCTGTAGTTTAAAGTGTGTATATTCATATATAGACATAATGTACATTCACAGATAAATACATAAATACACACACACGATCCATCCATACATACATCTATATATTCATCACACTTGTGTGTGTCCTCTCATGTCTTCAAACTGTAAAAACATCCAAACAAATAAAAACAGAAAGTTTTATAGTTTTATAGTCTCCCACCTTGTGGCTGATCTCTGATAGGTCCAGAGTCTGCAGCTCTCCTGCCAGATCGTCCAGCCTCTGAGCATGCTCAGTGTGTCTTCTCAGGAACTCCTCTCTGGTTTGGTTCAGTTTTTCTTCTGTGACTTGTCGCAAAGCACTTGAAGTTTCCACTGGGCTGCCGGGGTCAATGGTGGAGGCGTTTGCTCGAGCTTCAGCCGCCTGAGACTTCAGGAAATACTTAGTGATGCTGTCCGTTGCCCCTGGCAGCAGGCAGGAAAAACAAATCAGCTTTTTAGAAAACTTACAAAACAAATTCTACTGAAGATGTTCTGTGTGTTTTACAGGACGACCCAAAACAAAAACCCCACATTTAATATTAAACAGTGACAGTTACAAAAGCAGCACACAGTTCTTTGCTTGTTCCACAGCTTTTAACTGTATCACATAAAGAGTTGTCTTGAGCACTTTAAAGAGGAACCTGACAGCAGGGTTTCTCTGAAACTGGTTTCACCACTGACTACAGCATTAATGACTGGTAAGAACAGGTAAGGTCAAAGGTGAGGTCTGTTGCACCTGTACCCACACCCAACAGTGATGTCACAGTGTCCTGGAGTACACCTGTTCATCACGGCTTTATTCGGGGCCAGCTGAAGAAGACGGTGTGACACGGTCAAAACAACAACAGAACCAGAACAAAGTGAGTAAATGGACTGTGGGTAATTGGTTGGTTGGTTGTTAGTTGGTTAGTTAGCTAGTAGTTGTGAATTGCATGGGTTTGAGTTAGATTTAATTCTTGAGTTTGACCACAAATGTTCACTGTTGTGAGACAATCTGGTCACATGGTCCCCTCCTCTCTGGCACCTCCTCTGTTCTTGACCTTTAACCCTTCTCACCTCTGATGTCAGAGTTCTTGATGAACTCCACCTGATCTAGCAGCTCCTGAACCGTCCGCTCCAGCTTCTGAGCATCCAACATCACAGAGTCCAGTTTAGTTTCTGCAGCCGAGTCCAAGTCCTCTACCTGGACCAGAGTCTGTTCAGTTTGATTCAACATCCGACTCAAGGCCCCCATCAGGTCACTGAGGGACACACAAAGGTCAGATATCACAGTTTAATGTGGGTGCAGATTGGCCTATAAAGTCTTGTTCAGCGTCCACATAAATACTTCACATAAATAAATCACCTGTTAATGCATCAGTTTGGTCTTAAGGCATTTGGATCAATAAGGCTTCAATGTTGGCGTCAAAATATCCATCCCTCAAGTATGATATTGTATATAAGCCATCATTAAGTAACCAAATGTTTACAAAAAAATGAATAATGTCGCTGTAAATATTTCTTATCTTTAGTTCATACCAGGTAGGTTGAGTGGGGAATGTTTTTTTCTCTTGCAATGAGTCTATGTAGTATTTCCTGGAATTGATTAATTGGTAGCACCATATTTGCCTCAAGATGTTCAACACTGACATGCTATCGCCTTATTTTCTGTCTACTTAAGATGTACAAATTTGACATATTAATGTGGACAGTGAGCTTGACAATCTGGTCCAATCTACACTCAGTACCTACATGAACCTAAACTACTTGAATCTCCAGATTAAATATAATCTGCTGGTTTAAACAGCAGATAAAGTTAATCTCACCTGGCCTGTTGCAGCAGCTCCTGGATCTCAGTCAGTGGTTGTGAGGCTGGGTTGTGGTTAAGGATGACCTGGATGTCAGCGACACTCTTCTCCATGCTGACAATGGACTTCCTGTACGGTCCACTGACTCCACTGGCTTTGATGGCGTTGACCTTGTTGACGAGGCGGTGCGTCTGATTGGTCAGCTGGCCGATGATGTCATCCCACTCAGAAAAGCACTGGTGGCAGCGGCGGCAGTCGGGGAAGGTCCCGGAGAACCCGCGGGCACAGCTGTCACAGCGTGGACCAGAAACGCCGTCCACGCAGACGCAGTGACCATTGACCTTGTTACACTGCTGCTCTGAGATACCACGAGGGTCACAGTCACACGCTGGAGAGAGAAATACACTGAGCTTTAGAGGTGTGCTTACACCTGTAATGTCACAGTGCTCTGAAGCACACCTGTATGTCACCGCAGCACGGTTTGTCATGTTTGCTGGGTTTTAATCAGCTGTGAACATTTACATGATCCTTCACTGATTCCCTTCTGTGTTAATACAAAGTACAGTTCGGTTTACACATGAACACACATACACTGCAGAGGCTGAAACTGGACAATAACACGTATGACGAGTAATCCAGAACAACAGTGTTGAACATAACATGATTATATTCTTGAATGGATTCAATTAAAAATTAAATGTATGTTATATTTAGTTAGTAGCACACCATCAATAAGAAAGTGAAAAGCAGTTAAACCAGAGGTGTGTTTTTAGTCCAAATCCACCAATAAAAACTTTCATCCATCCAATCAAAGCAAAATATCAATAAGTAAATAAATACTCCCCAGGTTCAATCAAGTGCAGATTGTCCCATCAGTTCATGTGACTGTATGAATCAAACCATACAGAAAGTTGTGAAAATTAAAACAACTGTTGAAATGACTTCCGTGTTTTGGTTTAAAAAGCCAATCACAGAGCAGCCTGTCTTTAAACATTCAAATGTTGGACAGCACTATATAGTGTTCAGGATAAGATTAGGTCTTTTCTGAGTGTGTTGAGCTGACAGGAAATGGGGACAAAGATCAAAAGTTTCTCCTGATTGTTGGAGCTTGGAAAAAAATGTAAGAAATGAACTTTTAACAAACATGTGAAAGCAGACACACACACAGCCTGATCTAAGATATGAGGATGATTCATTTTGGTGTTTAAATGTCTTCAAATGTTTATTTACTGAAAAAACATTTAACAGGAAGAGTCAGAGACTAACTGTCTGACTTCCTGTTCAACATCTGCTGACAGTGTGTGTGTGTTTGTGCTCAACATTTGGTTTGTATTAAACAGCTGAAACTCATTCAAACTGCAGAAACAACAAACATGAAACAGACTGAGATTTTCGTTTCATTCACACACAGAGCAGACGGAAACTATGCAACTATATACAGACTCAGAATATAAAATATCTCTGAGCAGATGGCTGTAGAAACATTTCTCCATCTGTCAGCTCTGTGGCGACATTTTCTGTTACGATGCAACACGCAGGGAAAAGTTTAGGACAAAGCTCTCTGCAAAAGTTAAATATAAACTCTGGAGAGATTTTGATCCGCTCACTGACTCACGGCCTGTCTTGTCTACAGAAGCAGCTCGGTGTGTCGTCATTTCCACGGCTCAAACTGCCTTTGATTCACTTCTCTGCTTCATCATCTCTAACCCTACATTTTATACTCACTTATTTTTGCTTGTTGTTATTGATCTAAACTGTTTTCAGCCAGCTTTCAGTCCATACAAGCATAAACTCTCACACCGTTATAAACTCTGCTTTGATTCAGCAGTATAATCAGCCTTTGACTGATTCGCCCCCTAAAGCGGAGCGTCGGCCATAATGCTGGCAGAAGTGCTGCGGTGTCTGCTGCTGCCACCTTGTGGCAATAAGATGCATGAATTGCATATTAGTCAGTCATCAACATGACACCTTTGGATTGCACTGAACAGCATACTGGACCGGACCAACAGTCCAGTCAGTGAGGAGCAGGAGGTCACTGAACAAACTGCTCCATCATGGACGATCATCACACGCACTGACGACACACTGCAAAGACAGCAGAGCTAATTTTCCCACAGACTCATTCAGCTCCACGGTCAGAAAGAACAATTTAAGAAATCATTCCTACTTTTTACTGTTTCACTTTATAACAGTTCACCTCTGTGACTGATGGTCACATACTGTTTATACCATACATATAATGTAAATAATTAATCACTGCCATTTCTTACTCTCTGTTCATTTTTATAATTGTTTTGTAGGTCTGTAACTGTGCTTCTTAAATTAGCTTTCAATTTATTATTTATTATGATATTATCCTTATTGTCCTAATTGTGATGCTTTAACATGAAATTTCCTCACATGAACAATGAAGTCTATCTATCTATCTATCTATAATGAAAGTAGGACTGAAAAACTCTCAAAGCAAGCATCACTTTATTGAAATGTAAAACTATTTCAAAATATAAAAAAGAAAGTTCTTCTTCCTTCTGTCTGTCAGTTGCTTTTCTTTTCAGACCTTCCATCTCGCTCAGGTCCAGTATCTGACCTTCAGCACTGCTTCACATTAACAGAAGCCTCTTTGTGTATTTTGGGAATATTTGGAGGTTCAGACAGATCTTGTCTCCACATCGATGGGGCCGCCAAGCTTCAGGCAACATCTGGATTTAATATCAGTCGCAGCAGATGGCAGAAGTGCATGCTGGGAGCATGAATGTTACCACAATGCAGCGTTTGAATGGCTGTGTTCATTCAGATGGTTTTTACTTTCTCATCGAGAGAAACGTCTGGAGGAAAGCCGAGCACTTCATACGACAAAAGATCAAAGTTATTTTTCTGCCTGCTCTGTTCACACTGCGCTTCACCATCAGGGAATAAAGGAAACTAAGTTTTAGTCTGAATAAATGTGAAGTGATTTAGTAAAACTGAGCTTTCTGGTTCATGTTGGGAACATAGAAACAGTGAACGTACCATGACATTTGACCTCTGGGTCTCCCCAGAACAGCTCTCTGCACTCGCTGCATGTTCTTCCTCCAAAGCCGGGCAGGCAGGAACACTGCCCGCTTATCTGTGGACCAAACAGCATTCAGATCATCAAAAGACTGAACCAGGAGCTTAGGGACTCTCAACAATTTTTCATATTTCTGATCTGATAAAGTTTCACAGTGTGGTCCTCACCTCATTGCAGGACGTCCCGTACGAGTGTTTGGGGTCACAGTCACAGGTCTGACAGCCGCCGCCGCTCGCCATGTTCCAGGTATCGGGCGCACAGCGGTCACATTGTTGGCCGATCACATTCGAGAGACAGTGACACTGACCGCTGCTGCGCTCACAGTGACAGTCGCCGGACGATGGACAGCTGGAAGGATCGTTGCCCAGCCGGTTACAAACACACTCTGCAAACAAACCAGCCTTCATCAGGATTTATCAAGATTTTACTCAAGAGATTCATGCAGAGTCACATCTTTTCTACATTTAGATCACAGTTTGAATCAAGATGTTATTGAGGTTCTGTTCAGACTCCTAACAAGCTTTGATCAACTTTAGGAGCTTATTGCATTTTTACTGAATTAAAACCTCATAAAAAGATTAAAAGAAAAAGGGTTGATTTAACTCCAAGCAGGATTGAGATTTCAGTGAGAGCTTCAGAGATTTCAGATATATACATATAAATCAATCAACAAATTGTAGTGAATGAACAGAAGAGAAATCTAAATCAGATTAATATTTGGTGTGAGCACTTTTTGCCCTCAAAACAATATCAATTCTTCTAGGTACTAACATTCTCTATTTCTCTCCAATGTTCTCTGTTTCTCTCTAATGTTCTCCAGTGTTTTCTTCTCATCTGTTCTGGTCTCTAATGGTCTCTTCTGGTCTCTACTGGTTTCTTCCCAGTGTACTCACTCCTGCAGTTCTGCAGCAAGGCGTTGCCATAGTAACCCAGCTTGCATTCCTGGCAGGCGGAGCCCTCACTGTGGTAAAGGCAGCGCAGACATTCGCCGGTTCGGGCGTCGCAGGACTCGGGGTCCAACATGTTGATGTTGTTGTTGCACTGACAGGGCTGACACTGCCCCCCCACCTCCCCGGGGTTTCCATAGTAACCAGGTGAGCACTCATCACAGCGAGCACCTGCAGAGAGAAAATGTTCAGTTCATGTCTGACAAAAAGTAGTAACCTGTTTTCTATGAAAGCAGAATTCAGTTTTTATTTATATTTTCACGAGCGGACGGTAATATTTCCACTTTTTGCAGAAGTTTTACTAAAACAGTGAAGGTGTGTGGGTGATTCATTATTTTCACTAAGAGATTTGAACCTGTTTACAGTGTTTAAACCTAAAGTTGTCGATTCAAGCGAGGACACGTCTCATAACTGGAGCTTCATTTAAAGTCATCTATGTCAATGTTTAAACGTGACAGCCAATCAGAAGCCAGTGCTGTCTGCTGCAGTTGTCCATCAATGCATATAGTAATAAATTCAGTAGAGCTTTAAGATGGCAGAAGAATATTTTCTCCCTCTGGCTTGAAGTGGAAACAACAGAAGAAAGTTGAAAGAAATTGATTCATGCATCTGTCAGCAGCTGATTTCAGCCTGAACATCTTATTTCCTGCTGTAAAGAGTGGCATCACATTCCTGCTTTAAGCTTGTATAAATAAATAACAGAGTTTCTTCTCTTTAAATTAAAACCCTGTTTGTCTCCGCAGGGCAGCTGCTCTTTGACTCACAAACACTAAAAAATACTGGAGTTTATTTCACTTTGAAAACTTCCTGCTTAGATCCAGGACCTCAGGCTGAATTCACGTTAGACTGTAATTACTCAGTCTGTGTTTATCTTGTGTCACATCTGGTTGTTTTTAATCCTGTTTTCTTTTTCAATCTTCTCAACGGTTTCTGAAAAGCTGTTTTGTCAGGATATAAAACTGACGGACACAAATAGGTTTTACAAAATGGGTTAATATGTTTTAAAAACAACAGTTTACCACGTGTATCTGGATCAGTGTTAAAAAGTTCTCACCTCTGGGGCACTAGTGTGCTAGCTCCAACACCAGGAGCATGTGGGCCTGGATTAAAAACTCTTAACAGACTACAAAAAGAAGATCATCAGTGCTGAGGTAATGTCTGCATCTCTACCTGATGAACTGAACACTTTTTATGTGCTTTGAGAGCATCTCTCCAGGCTCAGGAGGACTGCCCACCTGTGATAACCAGGGCAGACGTGTGTAGAGCTTTTAAATGGATTAACACACGTAAGGCTCCTGGACCTAATGGCATCCCCTGGCCGAGCTCTCAAGGTGTGTGCAGACCAGCTGGCAGACGTCTTTGCAGACATTTTCAGCCATCTCACTGCTCCAGTCTGTAGTCCCCACATGCTTCAAGGAGACCATCATTGTTCCCCAAGAAAACCAAAATCCTCTGCCTGAATGACGACCTGCCCAGTAGCACTCACCTCCACCATCATGAAGTGCTTTGAGCGGTTAGTCAAATCATTCATCACCTCCTCCCTCCCGGACTCACTGGACCCACTTCAGTTTGCCTACAGGCCCAATAGGTCAACTGAAGATGCCATCGCCCTCACCCTCCACACTGCCCTCTCCCACCTGGACCAGAGGGACACATATGTGAGATGCTGTTCATTGACTACAGTTCAGCATTCAACACCATTGTGCCCTTCCAAGCTCGTCACCAAGCTCAGAGACCTCGGGCTCAACAGTGCCCTCTGTGACTGGATCCTGAACTTCCTGATGGGCAGACCCCAGGCTGTGCGGATGGTCAGCACCACATCCTCCACCCTGACTCTGAACACCGGTGCCCCCCAGGGCTGTGTGCTCAGCCCTCTGCTGTACTCCCTGTTCACGCATGACTGCGTGGCCACCCACAGCTCCAACACCATCGTCATATTTGCTGACGACATGACCGACTGTCATTGGCTGACTGATCTTGGTGCCAGGACAACAACCTCCATCTCAACATCAGCAAAACTAAGGAGCTGATGGTGGACTTCAGGAAGAGGCAGAGAGAGAGGAACACGCCCCCCTCTCCATCAACGGGACTACAGTGGAGAGAGTCAGCAGCTTCAGGTTCCTCAGAGTTCTCATCAGCGAGGACCTCACCTGGACTCATCACATCTGACTTCATCACAAAGTCAGCCAGACAGCGGATGATTTCATGTTGTTATTGTTGTGCAATGACAAATAAATTCTTGAAGTCTTGAAGTCTAGTGAGCTAGCAATGGAGTAAGATGCATTGCTTCGAGCTCCTGCCTAAACTGTCGTAAAACTCAAACATTTTATTGCTCTTCTACGGCCAACCTGGCATGAATACTGCTTCTTAATTTTCTAAAACCAGAGGTTGCAGAACTGAGCGAGAAGAATGAGGACATCGAAAAGAGATCGCGGCGGTGCAACGTTCGTATTATGGGCATCGCAGAAGAGCCCGTATTGAGCTCTACTGTCTCAGTCTCCAAACTGCTGAAAGAAGTCCTGCAGTTAGAGAAGGTCATTATTGCTAAACTACACTATTATAAGGACTGTGTGGATGTGCTACGCCGTGCTCGACAACAGGGTCCACTGCGATACAGAGGGCAACCGATCGCCATATTTCCGGATTACACAGCGAGTGTTGCTAAAGCCCGTGCTGCATTCAACGACGTCAGGAACCTGCTCTGTGGCAGAAGTGATGTCCACTATGGAATACTGTTTCCTGCCCATCTCCACATCTCATACAGTGGGGACACCAAAGAATTTCAGGACCCGGAGTAGGCGATGGTCTACGTAAGAAACACTATTGTAGCAACTGAACCTACAGAAGAACATTAACTTAACTTGTGCCTACATCTGAAGGGGTACCTTTTCTTTTTTCTCTCATTTTTCTTTATTTCTGTGTGCCTTGGCGGACGTTATTTTGGATTGGACAAGCCTAATATTCTAGTTTTAGCTCTAAGACGAGGAGTAGTGATCCTCATTATGAATGGAATCCTTTTGCTAATGTCTAAGGTAGAGTCTGACCCCAGGGGACACTATGTGATAGTGGTGGGCCATCTGTATGGATTTCCAATCAACTTGGTAAATATTTATGCTCCAAACTGGGATGATCCTGTCTTCTTCAATTATATTTTCTCTAGACTGCCCAATATGGACACACATCATCTTGTCTTAGGTGGAGATATAAATTGTGTACTCTCCCCAACCTTGGATAATAGCTCCTCCAAGGCAGTAGTGGATTTGAAATCAGCCCAGGCAATTAAATCCTTCCTTCAGACATCAGGAGTGGCTTCCGGAACCACACAGCCAAGGGTTACTCCTTTTTTTCTCCAGTTCATAATTCATTTTCAAGGATAGACTATTTCTTCATAGACAAGAAACTCCTCCCCAATGTAACAGATTGTGAATATTAATCCATGATAATTTTGTAACTTTTAATAAATCAGAAATTGAGTTTTTCCTCGCCCATAACCAGACTCCAGAAGTTTAATACTCCTTAATATGGGAATCACTGAAGGCTTATTTGAGAGGGCAGATCATTTCGTACTGTGCAAGGCAAAGGAAGGTGTGTACAAGTCATTTGATGCAATTGGGTGATGATATTCTGAAGTTAGACTTGTTGTATAGTGTCTCACCCTCAGACATCTTACTTAAACAGCGCTTGATACTTAAAATGGAATTTGACCTTCTTTCGACTCACCAAGAAGAAAATTTGATCTTAAAATCTAGGCATAAATATTATAAACACGGGGAGAGAGCTGATAAAGTTCTGGCGCAACAACAAAGAGCTGCTAACCAATGAATATCAGAAATTAGCGATGAACAGAATATAAAACATATGGACCACTCAGAAATTAATTTGTGTTTTTACCACTATTACTCCCACTTATATACTTCTGAATCCATAGGGGAAATATCCATGCTGGGTTAGGGTTAGGGTTACTTTTTCCATTGTTTAGATGTTCCCCAGTTAGACCTAGAATTGGTTACTGGCTTGAAGGTGATATTTCCACAGAAGAACTAGCTGGAGCAATAAGGAGTATGCAAAGTGGGAAATCGCCGGGCCCAGACGGCTTTACATCTGAATTTTTTAAAACCTTTTCTGGGATACTTAGCCCACTTTTACTTTCAGTTTTTAATGAATCCTTTTCAACAAAGTCTCTCCCCCCTACTATGCGTGAAGCAACCATTTCTCTCATTCTAAAGAGTGATAAAAATCCCCTCCATTGTACCTCATATCGGCCCCTCTCTCTCCTCAATACAGACATAAAAATTCTTACTAAACTACTTGCTCGACGCCTGGAACAGGCCCTCCCCTCAATAATTGCACCAGACCAAACTGGTTTTATGAAGAACAGATGTTCCTTTTTTTAATCTTAGGCGTCTCCTCAATATCCTTTATAACCCCTTCACATCAGACACCCCAGAGATTGTACTCTCATTAGATGCTGAGAAGGCTTGGAGTTGCATTATCTTTTTTACACCCTTGAAAGATTTAGTTTCCCAAATTTCTGTCTCGGGTTTAGATTTTTTATTCATCCCCAATGGCTGCAGTACATACAAACAATGACATTTCTACTTTTTCATCAATATGTTGACTGCCCCACCAGAGACAATAAAACGCTGGATCTCCTGTATGCTAATGCCATGGATGCATATGACACCACAGCCCTCCCCCCCTCGGCAGGTCAGACCACAACTTAGACATGATGACTCCCAGGTATGTCCCTCTTGTGAGAAGGCAGCCCGTGCACACCAGGACGGTGAGGAGGTGGACACAGGAGGCCGCTGAGGCACTGCAGGACTGCTTCGAGTCAACAGACTGGGATGTACTCTGTGAGCCACATGGGGAGGATATTGACAACATGACTGACTGCATCACGCAGAGTACATCAGATTCTGTGAGGACACCACCGTACCAGCCCGGACTGTGCACTGCTTACCTCCAACAACAAGCCCTGGATTACCAGGGACCTGAAGGCACTTCTGAACAAGAAGAAGATGGCTTTCAGGGCTGGAGACAGAGAGGAGCAGAGGAGAGTGCAGCACGAACTCAGAGACATGCTGAGGACATGCAAGGACAACTACAGGAGGAAGCTGGAGGCTAAAGTCCAACAGAACAATGTGAGAGACGTGTGGACAGGAATGAAGCACATCACAGGGGATGAAGGGGAAAGACAGGCAGACATCAGGGAGCCTGGATAGGAGCAAACCAGTTTAACCAGTTTTTTAACAGGTTTAGCTCACCCCCTGCCAGCCCCCCTACGACACCTCCGGCCCCCCACACACCCACATTGTTCCCAAATGGCTCGACCCACCCCCCAGCATTCTCCTGTACAGCACCTCTCCATCTGCTGCTCCCCTCCCTCTCCCCCACCCCTCCCCCTCCTCCACTAACATCCGCATCAACCCCTGTCCAACGGTGACTACAGGCCAGGTAAAGAGGCAGCTGGAAAGACTACACCAGCGAAAGGCTGCAGGCCCTGATGGCATCACACCCAGGATCCTGAAGACCTGTGCCAGCCAGCTGTCTCCTGTACTGGGACATCTGTACAACCTGAGTCTGAGTCAAGAGAAAGTCCCTATGTTGTGGAAGACGTCCTGCTTGGTTCCAGTCCCCAAGAAGTCGAGGCCATCAGACCCGGCAGACTACAGACCAGTTGCCCTCACATCTCATGTGATGAAGGTCCTGGAGAGACTAGTCTTAGCCCAGCTGAGGCCACGGGTGAGGAAGTTTCTGGATCCTTTGTAATTTGCCTATCAGCTCCATTTAGGAGTCGAGGATGCTGTCATCTACCTGCTGCAACGAGCCCATATGCATTTGGATGGTGGAGGAGGCACTGTGAGGATCACATTCTTTGATTTCTCCAGTGCCTTCAACACCATTCAGCCGCTGCTACTGGGTGAGAAGCTGCAGGTAATGGGTGTTGACGACTCAATGATCTCCTGGATTACTGACTACTTGACAGGCAGGCCACAGTTTGTCCGTCTGGGCAGTGTTCTGTCTGATGTGGTGGTCATTGATACAGGAGCTCCGCAGGGAACTGTGCTTCTCTCCCTTCCTCTTCACCTTATACACCACTGACTTTCAGTACAACTCTGAGTCATGTCATCTACAGAAGTTTTCTGATGACTCAGCTGTTGTCGGGTGTATAAGAGAGGGAGGGTGAGTACAGGACACTGGTAGACAACTTTGTAGAGTGGTCCGAACAGAATCACCTGAGGCTGAATGTCAACAAGACCAGAGAGATGGTAATCGACTTCAGGAGAAGAAGAATGATCCCTTCCACAGCCACTACGGATCAGGGGGGAGGTGGTGGAAGAGGTGGAGGACTACAAATACCTGGGAGTGGTGATCGACAACAGACTGGACTGGAAATCTAACTCAGAGGCTGTGTACAAGAAGGGGATGAGCAGACTCTATTTCCTGAGGAAGCTGAGATCCTTCAACGTGGGCAGCAGGATGTTGGAGATTTTTTTTCCAGTCTGTTGTTGCCAGCGCCATTTTCTTTGCTGCCGTGTGTTGGGGCAGCAGCATCAGAGCCAGCGACACCAACAGACTTGATAAAATCATCAAGAAGGCTGGCTCTGTGCTTGGTCTCAGGCTGGAGTCTTTTGAGACCGTGGTGGAGAGGAGAATGCTGAATAGACTATTATCCATCATGGACAATGATCAGCACCCTCTCCATCACACAGTAGACAGACAGCGGAGCACCTTCTCTCACAGGCTGCTCCAGCTCCGCTGTCGAAAGGACAGATACAGGAAATCTTTCCTGCCACATGCCATCTCACTGTACAATAACAGCTAATAATCTGGTCATAACACAGTCTATATGCACTTTATAGGTTTTTTGTTTAATACACACTGTTCATTGTAGCATGTCTGTTCACTGCACCTTATATTTATTTTGCACTACAAACAGTGCTGCTATTTATACATTTCTATACATTTTGTTATTGCATTTTTATATTGTGTGGAGATGTCTAGGTTTTTCTTCTTTCTTTTTCTCTTTATCTCTTGTATTGTTATTGTGTAATGCTGCTGCTACATGGTAATTTCCCAGCTTGGGATTAATAAAGTAGTCTATCTATCTATCTATCTATCTATCTATCTATCTATCTATCTATCTATCTATCTATCTATCTATCTATCTATCTATCTATCTATTTTTTAACCCACAAAGGGGTTCTAGACAAGGTCCATTGTCACCACTCCTATTTGCAGTTGCCATAGAACCATTAGTGCTGGCTATAAGGCAGGATACCAGTATTAAAGGAATTATTCGAGGTGGTCAGGAGTGCAAGGCCTTTCTTTATGCTGATGATCTGCTTCTGTACCTCAGAGACCCCCTGAATGGCTTTCCTCAACTACTGAACATCTTGGATAATTTTGGGAGAATCTCTGGCTATAAAATTAATTTCCAAAAGAGTGAACTGATGCCAATTAATCCGGCTGCAAGAAACATTTCCTTTAACTCCACACCTTTCAAAATTAACATTAAAAAATTTAAATATTTGGGTATTTGGAAAACCCTAACTATAAAGACCTCTCCTTACAAATACAATTTTTTGCCCATCATAGATCTTTTGAAACAAGACATCGGACATTGGGATTCACTGCCCCTCTCATTAAGTGGTAGAATTAATGCCATTAAGATGATTTTTTTTGCCTAGGTCTCCTCTATTTGTTCCAAAATATTCCGATTTACTTGAAAAAATTTTTCTTCCAATCTATTGACAATATTATTTCAAGCTTCATTTGGAATAAGAAACCCCCACGGATTCAGAGATCCATACTACAAAGGTCTTCAGGGTGGCTCAGCACTTCCGCACTTTTTAAACTACTACTGGTCAGCCAACATTAGAGCACTGATTTATTGGATGAGGGATGAGAATTCTCCTGACACCCCCCTATGGTTGACACTGGAGAGGGCCTCTTGTGATTTCACCTCGCTGCCAGCTCTCCTGTGTTGTGAACTCCCACTTTCAAAACCAACCACCCATTATACTTATAATCCTGTTGTTATACACTCTATCAAAATTTGGAATCAATTCAAGAGGTCTTTTGGAATTTGCAACCAATGTTTTTCAGCCCCAATTTTTAAGAATCACGTTTCCCACTACAACTCTTGACAAAGCATTTCATGTCTGGGCTAAGGGAGGAATTTCTTCATTATTTTGATAAAAACTTTGCTTGTTTTCAGCAACTTGTAAGTAGATTTGGTATTCCTAGATCTCATTTCTATAGATATCTCCAGCTGTGTAGTTTTGTAGCCTCGCACTGATTGTTTTCCCTCCCGCCCCCCTGAGTCCTTGCTGGACAATATATTTAAAAGGCTAATACAAAACAGGTTATAGGTAGGATTTATACATTTCTCAGTACACATGACTCAGCACCTTAAGAGCAACTGAAAATTATGTGGGAGGAAGATTTAAAGGAACAGATCTCAGATGTAGCTTGGCAGAACACTATTCACAGGATATACACATCATCAATCTGTCAGTGGCACATTGTAATTCAACGTAAGATTGTTCATAGATTACACTGGTCAAAGGTCACACTGTCCAAGATTAGAACAGAGGTGGATCCTATATGTGACAGATGTAGGCGAGACCCTGCAGGGCTTGCTCTAAACTGTTTAATTTCTGGCAATCAATTTTTGGAGCCTTTTCTGAGATGTTGGGTGTTTCAGTCAGTCCATCCCCCTGAAAGCTCTATTTGGGGTCTTACCACAGAATACAAATATTAATAAACAGCAGGGCAATATGCTAGCCTTCTGTACACATCTATCCAGGTGACTTATTTTGCTCAGTCCTCCTGCTTATTCACATTGGGTTAGGGGGAGGCTATGACATATCTTAATCTTGAAAATATAAGATATTCTATTCAGGGCTCAATCAAAAAGTTTTATGCAACCTGACAGCCTTTCTTGAAATTTTTAGGAAATATTGAGGTAGAGAAATTGAGACAATGAAAGAGGAATGTGACTCCTTTCTCAGCTCGGGGAGTGACTAAAGTCTCCTCTACTATGGGGCCTGGCGGGTGGTGGGTGTTCAGGTTTACTCAGGCAGTGTTTGTTTGTTTTTGTTTTTTTTTTGTTTGCCTGTGTTTTTTTTTTCTATAAACCAGCTTGTTATGTGGATATACTCTTTAGTTGTTTTTGTAAATTAAAAAATGCAAATAAAAGACCTTGAACAAAAAAACAAAAACTACTCATCTCAGAAAAAAAAAAATTCTCACCTCTGTATCCGGTGCTGCAGACACAGATGGCCTGCTGGGAGTCATCACCACGGTAACAACTTCCTGCAAACTGCCGCAGGCTGCCGGGGCCGTCCGGACACATGCAAGGACGACAGTGGTCACCTGACCCCAGCACTGGATTGCCATAGTAACCATCCAGACACCTGGACAAAGGTGAGAGAGAGGAAGCAGTGAGGACAAACAACCTCTACAGCGAGTCCCCCAATTTCCTGTTTGCCCCGCGACCTCCACAGTTTGCCCCATCACACTGAGGACGTGAAAGCCTCTCACCTTAGAAAAGATTTATGTCTGTTCTTGTCCTACAGTGTTGAGACTGAACTGTTAATCTGGGATGGTTACATTTACAGTTGTTGATGGGGTTAGGGTTAGGGTTATTGTTGATATTGTTGATGACATCTTGCTCTTTGTGTCACAGTTTGTATTCACAGGAATGTGTCACCTGTCACAGTTTGTATAATGTCACAGGTGTAACTCACCTTCACAGGTCACAGTGTCCGGTGTGTCCGGTACTGTGGTCCCTGCAGTCGATGCAGCGCCCAGTGTTCGGGTCGCAGTCGTCAGCGTGTCCGTTGCAGGAGCAGGGTCGGCAGGTGGGGAAGCCCCAATGACCCGGCAGGCAGCGATCACACTGCCGACCATACGCTCCCGAAACACAAACACACTGACCGGTCAGCTGATCGCAGAACGAACTCTGTGAACCCTGAGGGTCGCACGCACATGCTATAAAGAGAAAAAACATAAAAATACAGTTTGTATATACCGAGTGTTCATGACTGTAAGGAACCTGAAAATACAAAGACATCGTCAGAACCAAATACACGTCTCATTATTATTTCACCGAAAACAAATTAGATTGACAGAAATAATCTGGATCTGCAGTCAAATGGTAACACCAATGGATGGATGAGCATCATTAGAATAACAAAAACTAACTGGAACATGATGTCTCGTTTTCTAAGCAGGGACAGGTGCATACAGGTGTGAACTTATTGTTGTTTGGCTACTGATTCATCAACATGGTCATCAGGTGGAGCTCTGACAGCCTGAACCCCCCCATGCTGTGAGTGGGGTAGTCCGCCTGTCCCCTCAGAGGGAGGGGGTCACTATGAGTGATCACCTTTATCTTCAAGAACCTCAAGCAAGTCCAGTTGAGTTTCTTGTAACTCTTGGACATGATACTGATGATCATTATGAGTATAGATTGATTATTGAGGAATCGGGGCTCTGACCTCTGCAGCCGTTGGGTCCAAACTGGAACGTGGCCGGAGCACATCTGTCACAGTTTCTGCCGACCACGTTGGGACGACACTGACATTGACCACCGCTAGGATCACACACTGTGCTGAGGGAGCCCTGAGGGTCACACTGGCATTCTGGGAAATGGGAAACATCAATGAGCTCACAATAACAACAAGATGGATAGAGTAAGGAAGTCTGAGTCTTAAATCATAAAAAGTCTCATTGCACAGAAAAGAACAGACATTTACAGAGAAAGAATATGACAATATGTCAGAGAGTCAGAGAGTCAGAGTCAGAGAGTCAGTTTTTATTTGTCAATTTCTTCACATGTGCTTGACATACAAAGGAATCGAAATTACGTTTCTCACTATCCTATGCGTTACATGGACAACAGTAAAGTGCAGATGCACAACAAGACAAGTTCTAAAGAAAAATTTAGCATAAATAAATATTTAAAGTGCAGTAACTTAAGGCTACTTTCACCTAATGCTGCTAAACTAACTAAGGTATGACAAGACAAGACATAGAGTACACAAAGTCCGCTGCTAACATAGCAGGGAATGACAGGACAGGACAACACAGTGTTTCAGCTGTATGCATTTAGAGGTAGTTGTTGTTGTAAATGTAGGGTTTTAGTGCAAAATGTTTCCTTATAGACAGTACTTGGATGGTAGTGGTAATAGTAATATGGGTAGTGCAAATATAAATATAAGTATAAATAAATAACAGTTAGCAACAGATGAGTGCAATTTGCATATTTAGAGTCTCAGTTGGGTGGGGAGGAGAGGGGGGGTCCAGTGTTTAGAGTCTCAGTTGGGTGGGGAGGGAGTGGGGGGGGGTCCAGTGTTCCTAGACTCCTCCTCCCAGCCTGGTGCTCCTTCTGGCTGGGGCTGGGAGTGGGGAGGGGAGAGAGTTCAGCAGCCTCACAGCCTGGTGGATGAAGCTGTTCGTGAGTCTGGTGGTGCGGGAGCGGAGACTCCTGTACCTCTTCCCAGAGGGCAGGAGACTGAACAGACTGTGTGCAGGGTGACTTGCATCGTTGACGATTGTGATGGCTTTTTGGGTAAGGCGGGTGGTGTATAGGTCTTGCAGGGAGGGGAGTGGTACACCAATTATCCTCTCAGCTGTTCTCACGATGCGTTGTAGAGCTTTTCTGTTGTGGACAGTGTAGCTCCCGCCCCAAACAGTGATGCAGCTGGTAAGGATGCTCTCAATATGAAATATATAATATATAATATATTTGACTGTTGAATTTGGAGCACTAATTGTGATGTCAACACTGAGTCGTATTTAACACGTTGAATTGGATTTGTTTTTTTTTTGGCTCACTGATGATGTTTAAGGGGGTAGTGTATATAGTTTGTCTTTTTATTTTATACACTTGTTATATTATTCTAATGATTTTTTTCATTTTTTTATTTTCTCTATTATTTGTTCTCATTTCTGTCTTTGTGCTGCTGCAATGCTTGAATTTCTCCCTTGTGGCTCATTATAGAATGATCTTATCTAATCTTATATTTTCTTAAGATCTCCGAAAGCCAAAGTCTGTAGTTAAACAACTTGTTGAAAGTTCTACAGCAGTATAAAGTCATTTAAATGAGCTCTATCTTTACCTACTGCAACATTAAAGTAAGAAACACATCAGTAATTAATAATTATATTACAATATTTTTATCATTCTATTCATGCTTAGTTTTCTATTTGTACAAAAGTATATTTTGATGATTAACACAAATTACTTTGTGTTAGGGTTAAGGTTACTTTACTTTCACAACTTGTGGTTGTTGAGAATCAGCTGACCTGCAGCTCCCAATTAAACCAATCACAGGGTTAGGGTTAGGGTTAGGGTTAGATCATGTTGTGACTGCTGGAAGTGGAAATATGCAACTGTTTGTTAATAAGTTCAACATACCACCTTAAAGGTGATGATGTGTTAATGTCATGCAACTCGATTCTGCCAAAACAAGTGGCCAAAAAAATCAGTGTCACAATTGACAGGAAGTCAGAGTCTGACAGGGGAGCGTTACTGACATTTGTCTCATTTATTCATTGTTTATTTTTCTTTCTGATAAAGTGTCACTATTTGAGTCCCTCAGCTGTTACAGTATGAGTACACTTTCTCCAAACATTTAAACCTAAGCTGACATGATTGAGCCACAAACTTACTGAGAACATTTAAATTATCGTCATCACTGTCTGATCTCTGGCCGGTAGACAAACAGTGGAAAAAGGCTGAATTAGACTTTGTTCTGTGTCTAATGTGGTTTTAGGACACGATTAATCAGAAGAATATTAAATAAAGTGCTGCTGATCTGAACAAACCCAGAGTACGAGATTATGAACTGAAATTATGCTATACATTACCTTTAGCTCCCTGGTGCAACATGGCGGAGATGCTGAAGATGAAGTTTCTGCAGATGTCAGTCATTGGAGACTTGATGACGCTCTGGCTGTTCTCTAGACAACGATAACGCTGGAAAGTTTCCCAACCACTGTTCCCACTGGAGTCTCCTCCCTCTGAGGCTGTAAAGATCTCCAGGTTCCTACAGTGAGGCATCAGCACGATCTGAGGATGAAGAAAAGCAGGAGATGTCTTTAGAAAAAGACTTTTCAGTCTCTGTGGTTGTTCACATGCTGACGTCACATGGAAAGTAACATGATCGCACCACAAAGTAAAGAAGCTCAGAGCTTCGTTTTGAGGAGTGACATGATCAGAGCCCAGACAACAAAAAAATCATCTGCATCAAATAACTGACTGGCTGAATGTCATAGTAAGAACAAGTCAGTGAATATCTTTGGGTTTGTGGCAAAACAATTTATTCATTATATTCAGACACCAAAGTGGACTCTGAAATTCTGATGATATTTTCAGAGCAAAAGATTAATAATTAATTGACTATTAATTTACTAGTATTGTAAAGAGTCATTAACTGTAGCTCTGTTCTCAGTGTTTGAAGATCAGAATTTGAGTTTCCTCACCGAATCGATGAGCGTGTATGGTGACTGGACATCGCTGAGGGCCGAGTACAGTGGCAGACTGAGGCGGATTGTGTAGTTCAGGCCAGATTCAAAACAAACCGGTCTGGGGAGAGCAACATATCTGAGGAAACAGCAAAAAACAAAAAATTCACTCACAGAGCACTAGCAGGGTAATGTGTGTAAACTATAGGATAGGTCAACAACTTCATTCATTTCCAGAAGAAAAACTACTTTAGTTACACAATAATAAGATTCACAAACTGGACATCAGCAGATATCACAAGACAAAGTGCCAGAAAACCAATAACACAAAAAAACATGCAAGAGGACAAGAGGACATCAGTGGAGCTCAGCAGCTGCTCAGACACAAAATAAAAGACATAATGAATGAATGAATAAATACCAAGCATATGATAAAAGATGCCCAAAATAAAAACAGGACTATAGATAAAGGCAATGCATAGGAATCAAAACTTCTATAAATATGAATAAAAAACAGAAAACATTTAAGCCTCTCAAATACATCATTAATATATTCTGACCAGCTTCATTCCCTATCAGTATGAACCATGAGACATTTGTCTGATAAATTTGTGTGATGTATATAGAATTATTGATGGTCCCTCACTTTTTCAGAGGTCAACAATGAACTCCTGTGTCATGCTAATATGAATGGTATTTATTTTTAATATTTTGGTTCAATATTGTGAAAGTCAGCACATCTTACCTCGAGGCAAAACAGGAATATGGAAAGCGGCTTTAATATGATATGAGCTTTAAGGCCATTTGCAGCAAACAAGCAGGAAAACGGCAGAGATTAATGCACCTTTCACATCTATCACCCTTTCTGAGCAGAGTGTCCGGAGAGATTTCAAACATATGAACACCAAAAAAGCAGCAGGACCAGGCAGATCTATGTTCTGACTAATTAATTATATTCAGCCTGTTCCTGGCTCAGTCATACCAACAAGCTTCAAGAAGTCCACTGTCATTCCTGTTCCTAAGAAAACAAGAGCAGCCGGCCTGAATGACTCCCACCCAGAATCTCTCACCTAAGGTAAGGATGAAGTGTTTTGAACAGCTGGTCAAAGATTATATCTGCTCCTACCCAGCATAATTGGCCAAGTACAGTTTGCCCACTGTCCCAGCAGATCAGTGGAAGATGTCATAGCACACACCCTCTACCCAAACCAATCGAGACAAGGGGAGCTATGTGAGTTTGGGAGGCTGTGGGTGAGGAGGCGGATCCACTTATCAGACGACCCCTGAACGGCAGGATGACTAGAAACACATTTTATAAGTGCAACTCCATTCACCACTTACCAGATTGCTGTTGACTGACTACAGTTCAGCATTTAACACTCTGCAGGCTCATAACAAAACTCAAGGACCTGACATTAAACATTTCACTGTGCAAGTTGGTCCTCGACTTCCTGGCAGACAAACCCTTGGTGGTGAGTGTGTCCAGACACACCTCATCCAACCTCATCTTTTAACACTGGAGCTCCTCATGGCTGCATTTTGAGCCCCCTGCTGTACATCCTGTACCCATGACCGCAGCCGACTCAAACATCAGCATCAAGTTTGTTGACACCACAGCTGTGTTATTACTATTCATGTTCTAAAACCACGAAGAGCTCGTGTACACTGCATTGTGTAACGCGTTTGTTAATCATCGTATGCAAATATATTATTCCAGAAACAGTGCTGGTTGCTGAACGTTACCGTGAGCCCGGATGAAGTGAGATCATCTGGTTATCTTCATCAGGCACAGTGTTGACACAGCGACTGTCTGCTTTGATTGGTCCAGGCCTCATCACCGTCATCAATACTTCCTCCCATTGATCAGGCAGCTGCAGGACCAACAACCACATCTCAAGTTTAATTAAATTTTAATCTCTGTAGATTTTTGTTTTTTTTCCATCTTTGTTCATTTTCATAAACTTTTTATAATTATTACTTATTTTATTTGTTATTTACTTCTCTTTCTCCCTTTAACAAACACACACACACACTTAAACATAAACATGTGTGGCTTATAAAACCATTATTACCATTATTTTGGTTATATATTTTATCTCTTGTCCTGTCCTGTCTGACTTTGTATATCATATCGCTGTCTTTTTTTGGCCTTATTTAATGTTTTGTACCAATAAAGAAAAACTTTTAACTCTACTGATTTTCAGTCCATGTATTAAAAGACCTGTTATCCACAACACAAAAGATGGTACCATCATCTTTTGATGGGAATTTTTAATTTGATTCACGCAGATTCTAAATTTCATAAGGAAAGATCTTCTCATGAGTTTTAAAAACAAGCCAAATCTACTAAGAAGATTTGAAGTTAGTGTGAGCCACTGGAGAGCATTAAATCTTTCTTTAATTAGGACCTGCACATTTGAATTTGATGATATATTACAGTCAGCAGCCACAGTTGGCAGAGTAAAAAATACTTTTAAGATTATCAATAAAAGTTACTTGACCACCTATAGATCAGCAAAAGTAAAACTAAGAGACAATAACACACGCAGAAGATATCTGTCAAACATAAGACAAAGTGGTTAGATCCAGCTGTGCTGACTCGCTGAAGAATATTTTTTTACATCAATTCTATCTCTAAAGACTTATACTGATTTGTAAAAGGCTTAATATGGCTTCAACGGGTCACATAGAGCCTGACTAGAAGGAAAGAAATTTCTTTCTTTCTTCTCAAGTCAAAGAGATGCTGATAAAGCGTCAGAACTAAGATTTATGTGTTTGAACAAGTGGATGATGCCTAAATCCTGGACTTTGAAACTGATCTACCCATCTGCTGGTTGTGGACGTGATCAGACTGTTCATGTATCTGAGAGGACCTGTCAAGACTTTTCTCCAGTTTCTGGTGGAGAGAAAGTGTTGATGTCAGTTCGTTATGTCCAGGATCAGCAGGTCTCTTCAAACTACATAACATCCTAACATTCCTGACATCGTCCTACCTGAGGTTCATAGCGGATGAGGATGTCATACTCCATGGAGTGAGGGATGTTGTCCACAGTGAACTCCAGGAAGGCCCCCTCTGGGACATTGACTAGGCCGGTACCTGTCCAGGTGGGGCTGCGGTCCAGAGGGTGAGGCCTTGGGACTACTGTCACTCCCTAAGGAATGATGAAGAAAACTAATGAAACAACCTATGACAATGTCACATGTGAAGTCTGTTTTTATAATTCTCATACTCAAACAATAATAAAAGTTTGGAATTATATAAATCAGCAAAAGACAAAAACTGACACGTTATTCATAGAAAAAAAATCTTTAGAATAAACTTTAAAACAATGAAACATGCCTCTTGATTCATGATTTGAGCGATCCATAAAGTCTTTTACTATATCTATAAGATGGAAAAATGTAACAGTCAGTTTGCTTTTAGTTGTGATCTGTAATGACACACACTTTATTGCCTCATATTCAGTCTGCTTTTGAGTTTTAAGTCTTGTTTTAATTATTCATCTCCACAAACTGATTTCATCCAACTTGTAAAACTCTTTTGAGAAGTCTGTTAAAATGATTTAGTTTGACTTTAGTTATCCTAGGCTAGAGATATACAGGTGGGTGTCATCAGCATAGAAATTTCACACTATGTTGTTGTATGATTTGGCTGAGGGGAAGCATACACTGTATGATCCTTCACTTCACTTCCTTCCACTTCCAGATCCTTCCTGCCCGCTGCTGTCAGACTACACAACAAACAAAATGCCCTGCTAGTCTGCAAACAAATAGACAATAAACAATAAAAAACTGACTTATAACTGGTCTCTGTGCAACAACAATACAATACACTTCTGTTCATTATTCAACACTATTTCACTGTTTTTTGCACTCCCTGAGATATTATACACTGCTCAAAAAAAATAAAGGGAACACTAAAATAACACATCCTAGATCTGAATGAATGAAATATTCTTATTAAATACTTTGTTCTTTACATAGTTGAATGTGCTGACAACAAAATCACACAAAATTATTATCAATGGAAATCAAATTTATTAACCCATGGAGGTCTGGATTTGGAGTCACACTCAAAATTAAAGTGGAAAAACACACTACAGGCTGATCCAACTTTGATGTAATGTCCTTAAAACAAGTAAAAATGAGGCTCAGTAGTGTGTGTGGCCTCCACGTGCCTGTATGACCTCCCTACAACGCCTGGGCATGCTCCTGATGAGGTGGCAGATGGTCTCCTGAGGGATCTCCTCCCAGACCTGGACTAAAGCATCCGCCAACTCCTGGACAGTCTGTGGTGCAACGTGGCGTTGGTGGATGGAGCGAGACATGATGTCCCAGATGTGCTCAATTGGATTCAGGTCTGGGGAACGGGCGGGCCAGTCCATAGCATCAATGCCTTCGTTCTTGCAGGAACTGCTGACACACTCCAGCCACATGAGGTCTAGCATTGTCTTGCATTAGGAGGAACCCAGGGCCAACCGCACATAGCAGCATATGGTCTCACAAGGGGTCTGAGGATCTCATCTCGGTACCTAATGGCAGTCAGGCTACCTCTGGCGAGCACATGGAGGGCTGTGTGGCCAAAAGGGCGGCCCATTTCCCAAAGAAATGCCACCCCACACCATTATTGACCCACTGCCAAACCGGTCATGCTGGAGGATGTTGCAGGCAGCAGAACGTTTCTCCACGGCGTCTCCAGACTCTGTCACGTCTGTCACATGTGCTCAGTGTGAACCTGCTTTCATCTGTGAAGAGCACAGGGCGCCAGTGGCGAATTTGCCAATCTTGGTGTTCTCTGGCAAATGCCAAACGTCCTGCACGGTGTTGGGCTGTAAGCACAACCCCCACCTGTGGACGTCGGGCCCTCATACCACACTCATGGAGTCTGTTTCTGACCATTTGAGCAGACACATGCACATTTGTGGCCTGCTGGAGGTCATTTTGCAGGGCTCTGGCAGTGCTCCTTCCTGTTCCTCCTTGCACAAAGGCGGAGGTAGCGGTCCTGCTGCTGGGTTGTTGCCCTCCTACGGCCTCCTCCACGTCTCCTGATGTACTGGCCTGTCTCCTGGTAGCGCCTCCATGCTCTGGACACTACGCTGACAGACACAGCAAACCTTCTTGCCACAGCTCGCATTGATGTGCCATCCTGGATGAGCTGCACTACCTGAGCCACTTGTGTGGGTTGTAGACTCCGTCTCATGCTACCACTAGAGTGAAAGCACCGCCAGCATTCAAAAGTGACCAAAACATCAGCCAGAAAGCATAGGAACTGAGAAGTGGTCTGTGGTCACCACCTGCAGAACCACTCCTTTATTGGGGGTGTCTTGCTAATTGCCTATAATTTCCACCTGTTGTCTATTCCATTTGCACAACAGCATGTGAAATTGATTGTCAATCAGTGTTGCTTCCTAAGTGGACAGTTTGATTTCACAGAAGTGTGATTGACTTGGAATTACATTGTGTTGTTTAACTGTTCCCTTTATTTTTTTGAGCAGTGTATATTTCTCATATGTATATTCTCAGGCACACTCCCTCTGTAAGTATGTACAGGTTTACTTACAGTTTTACAGTTATAGTTATAATTATTTATCTTGGATAATTTTATCTTTTATTGCATTTTATTTTATTTTATTTTTTTATTTTATTTCATGTCTTACATTTCTTACTGTCTATTTTCCACTGTGTTTTTTTTCGCTTGTGCTGTTGCGCTGTAAATTTCCCCGCTGTGGGACTAATAAAGGAAATCTGAATCTGAATCTAAATGATGAAAATATGAGTGGACCAAGTACTGAACCATGTGGAACACCACATACAAATTAATGGGAATCTTATACAAGCCCTCTAGTATTGACAGAAAGAAAACTTTGACCATTTAAAAAGGTATCAAACAAGCTAAGTCTTTAAAGAGGTTTTAAGTTTTAATGTAACTTAACTCATAATTTTTACTTAAAATGTCTTAATTTGACTAAATTCATAAGTTTGGACTTGCCATGAGTTTTTTATTTTTTAAAACTTCCATAGAAAGCAGCTGCATTTTAAGGTAGAGAAGTGTTTTGTCAGACTGTAAAGAGAAAAGAAAACTGGCAGAGCATTGCCTTTCAGGTGATCAAAGGCTGAAAAGGTGACTCACAGGTCCAAACTTGGCATCCTCAGCCTCGTATGTGTAGTGATCCAGAGCGATGAAGTAGAATCCAGACTCGACCTGATCACAGCGACGACCAAACATGTGATCTTTGCAGATGCACTGACCACTCACCTGGTCACACCTGCAGGAAGACAGGAAGTGGAAAATGTCAGAACAAATAAAGAAAAGACTGAAACAGCGCAAACAACGGAAAGGAAACATGTAAGAAAATTGGAAAAAAAAAAGGCTGACACACTTCCTGCCTGACAGGGAAGGAAAAACTGATGAGAAAAACAAACAAAACAAAAACCCCACACAATCTGAAGAAAACTGAAACAAAGAAAAACTCAACAACTGGAAATCTGAAGAATTTCTGAAACAGAATGATGGACAGACAGATAAAGAAAATGTCAATATCTTATAAATTCCTGGTAAGTAAAGCTTTAAAATTAGACTCATATAATTCAAAGGCTACACAAACTTTTTAAACAAAAGTTTTTAAAAGCATCAAAGTTTAAAGAAGACAGAAACTAGACTGCTGTTAGCTGTTTCTTAGCAGTTAAGACCTCAGTATGATTTACACATCCATCTACTTCATCTTTATCAGAATTATACATCATTTCATGTTTATTATTTGTTTGTAATTCCCTCACTTGTTTTGTTCTTGCAACCTTTTCATGTGAACAACAACTGAGATCAACACTGCGGCTGTCTGAAATATGCTCTGTTATCTCCACATTTAAACGAATCATGGCTTCAAGACAACAAAGACACACAGATACAGAGTTGTTAGGAAGAGAGGACGCAGAGATTAGTGAGTAGCTGTTAGCAGCTGGCAGTCAGCAGTGACTTGGATGTAAACTCACTGATTGTTGATGGCGCCTCCCAGGTCACAGTCACATGGTCTGCAGCCATCCATATCATTACTGAGACCCCAGTGCTCAGACTGAAAACACACAGCAGATGTTACAGACGGGTCATTAAGTCATTTTCTGACCTCCCAGCTTGTTTCTGTCTGTAAAAACCTGATTTAAAGCTGTGGGAGGAAGTCATTCAGGCTTTCATCTCCTACATACTCACACAATAAACACATCAACACACAATAAACACGTTGCCTTCCACAGCTTCACAGCTGCAGGTCTTCACACACTCAGGATTTACTGTCTCTTCAGTAACCAGCTTACAGTCATCTTTCTGCTCTAATCTGACTTCTTAAACATCATTTAAAACCAAAATCTTAAAATAGTAAAGTGATATAAATAAAGCCATGAAACTGTCAGATATGTTCCTGTAAAGATAATACAAAGATACTTCTTCTGTTTTTGTTATCAGCCGTAACACAATAATTACTGCTGCTGGCAGTGACCAACTTCTAGTCTGAAGTCACTGTGTGTTTTAAATCTTTGTTTGCTAACCAGACTGTGAAACAGTAAATGTGTTTTAACATCTTTTCTCACCACACACTGGTCACAGTTTCGTCCAGTCACCAGACGTTTACAAAAGCAACTTCCTGTTTCACTGTCACAGGGATTTCCTCCAGGAAGTGTTCCCACAGGGTTGCAGGTACACGCTGAAACACAGTCATAAAATAATCATCATTTACATTATCATTTTACACTCTAAAACACAGTAATAATGGACCTAATTTACTTTATCATATTATACTGCTGATCAGTAGAACTCCTACTGTGTGTCTGAAATTGTCTTTGCTTCCTATCATGCAGGTGTTATGTATCTGTGTGTTATACATTGTGTTTGTATTGTATTGTTTATTATATCGTGCTCAACCGCAAGTATCATGTATACTGATTTTAAGAGTTCTGTATAAATGTCGTATCTGTACCGGCATTAGGCTCATCACTCAGCCCGTAATGCACCTGTTAGTATATGTATATTATTGTGTATGTGTTGTGTGTATTATTGTGTATGTGTAGTATACACAGAGTTTCTCAAATAGCGTGACATGCCCGAGGTGCCGGGGGGGGGCTAGCGAGAGGCAGGGACGCCCATCGCTCAACCCAGTAGAAGAAGTACACAGTAAAAAGTACACAAGTACAAAGTAAATGCAAATGTTATGTACGTTTTAAGTACTTGTTAAGAAGTCATATACAGTGGCGCCTTGACTTACAAGTTTAATTTGTTCCGTGACGGAGCTCGTAACTCAAATTACTCGTATGTCAAATCAATTTTCCCCATTGAAATGAACTGAAATGTCATTAATCCGTTCCGGACCTCCCCAAAACACCACAATTTTTTGTTACATTACTTTCTTTACTTTCTTCGGACTCATGGTTGGAAAAATGAAGTTTTGCAAAATAACTGAAAGCACAAATGCGACACAACCCTGCTGCTTCACTGCGAGCTGCTCACTGTGGTGTTCACTGCACCAACTACCACCAACGGTGGAATATCTGAAGGGTTAGGCTCGTAACTCGAGTTTTAGCTCTCAACTCAAAACAAAAAAATCGGCCGAGAGACGGCTTGTATCTCGAAAAACTCGTTAGTTGGGACACTCGTAAGTCAAGGATACCACTGTACCTTTTTGAAAAGGAATAAGCTGATGAAGCTGACAAGGTGACCAATGTTTACAGTTTAAAAAAGTTTTGAATATTACTGTGTTAAGTCTATAAAAATGCACATCCCAGTGAATCATTTGCACTTTTTTCTCTGTTTTGAGAATCACACAGACTGAGCAGTCTTGTTTAAATGTTACAAATTGAGATAATAAACTGAACTTGGAAATTGTTTTAAGTTGTTGCAGATGTTACCTCAGATCATTTTATTAATCTATTTTAATAACCAGGTGATTGTATGCAGAATGCTGGTGCCAGCAACTCATACAGTGGTTTGTACAGATAAATAAATAAATATTATCAGGTTCTCAATAGTATTTTCAATTCAGGGGGGACATGAAAAAATGTCTGTCCCCTAGGGGGGCATGACAGAAAATAATTGAGAACCACTGGTATACAGTATTGTGTGTATCAGTGTGTCGGTGCAGTATGTATACCCCTGCAGCCTTCAGGCTCGTCGCTCAGGCCGTAATACGCCTCTTTGCAGCGCTCGCAGCGTTCTCCCTCCACATTAACTTTACAGCGGCACTGACCAGCGATCAAACCGGCTCGAACATCTGTCATTCGGTCACATATTCCTCCATTGAGAGAGCCCAGAGGGTCGCAGTTACAGGCTACAGGAACACACACAGGACGACATTTAGTGACAAGATAAAGACAAACAGGACAGAAAGTTTTAGTGCGCTGACATCATGTTAAAAATAGGCACAAAGAGAAGGAAACAGGAATTACATCCTGGCAGAACAAACAGCACTTTGTGTTGATCAGTTATTAAAACCCTGACACACACCCTTTTGTCAGAGTTTTCATCAGTAGACAAACATTGATCGGTCTGGACTTACGGTGGCAGATGTTGGGGTCTCGGATGTCTCTCTCGGGGTGTTGGTAGTAAAATGGTTTGCACTGCTCACAGTTGTGTCCTGCTGTGTTGTGCTGACAGTCATCACAAACTCCTCCGCTGACATTTCCTGAAGCCACGAACACTGCCATGTCGAAGTGGCACGAATTCGAGTGCTGGTTACAGTTACACTCTACAGACAACACAGAAGAAGAAGAGATTCAGAGAAGTCCTCATCTGTTTAACATCAACATGCTTCCACTGGCTCAGATTATTCAATACAAGTTTAATACTTATGCAGATGACACACACATTTACACAACCATGTCACCAAGGGACAGTGGTCCAATACAAGCACTGAACAATCAGGGATTGCATGTACAGAACTTTTTTCAGTTAAACAAAGCCAAAACTGAGCTACTTCAGTTGGCAATGTTAAAATCCACAGAACAAACCAGAAATCTTGTTGCAGTCACGGACTAATGTTAGGACAATTACAAAGTCAGCCTTCTATCACTTTAGGAACATATCAAGGATTAAATGACTCAGAAGTATTTGAACCGACTTGTCCACACATTTATCTTCATTAGTTCAATGACTGTATCAGAATTCTTACAGGTCTCTCTAAAAAATCAAGACAGTTGCAGTGGGTCAGTCCAGTTCTGCGCTCTTTACTCCTGTTTATCAAAGAACAAATTTCAAATACTACTGTTGGTTTATAAAGCACTGAATGTTTTAGGGCCAAACTACATTTCCAAACTGCAACATTATGAACCATCCGTCTGCTTCCTGTCCTCAGAGTCAAAACTACAAGTGGAGATGTGGTGTTCAGTTTTTATGAAAACAGACTCCCAGAAAACTGCGGGTTCGCTACATCAGTTCTGTTAAGTCAAAGCTGAAGACTTTTCTGTTTGTCACTGCATTTTCTACATCTAATTGTTCCCTTTTTACACTCCACTGTTACAACCTGTCTTATTCTACTTTAGTTTCTATTTTAACCTGTTTTTATTTTCTATTCTAATTTTTGATTGTATACAAGTACCCCTTTATGTGGTATTTTTCTTTTGCTGTTTGTCTCGATACTTTGGTGTCTTCTATAAAGCACTTTCAATTGTCTTGTTGCTGAAATGTGTGTCTTGCTTTGCCTGGAAAACACTATTGACCAGCAGAGATTGGTAGAGACCAGCAGAGACTGGCAGAGACCAGCAGGGACTGGCAGAGACCAGTATGGACTCACTCTTGCAGGCGTTGGTGTTGCGTCCCTCAGCTGGTCTCCATGGCAGGTCATGGTGGAAATCCTGACACTTTTCACAGTTCAGACCTTTGGTGTTGTGGTTACACATACAGTGCCCGTGAACCTGCAGACAAAACACACAAGCTGTTAACAACAATCAGTAAATATTCACAAACAGCAACATTAACTCTTTCTGTCTACAATTTTCAGTTGCTAAAAATAATCTATAGATAATGACCATAATGAGGGTTTGTCATATCATAGCCTCCCTGGTCTCCCCTGACTCCCCCTCATGACTCACCATGCCTTCCCTGGTCTCCCCAGCCCCCCTTCAGGACTCACCATGCCCTCCCTGGTCTGGCCTGCTCCCTGGATCGGGGCACACTCGGAGGCGTGTCCATAGCAGAAGCAGTTTCCTCGGACCACCATGTCATAGACGGCGTAGTAATACTTCTCTTTGATCTCCATACGAGAGTCCAGCAGGTTGTCTCCGAGCGTGTGCAGTTTGGTGAACTTGACCCGCAGGTTGGTTATCTTCAACATGTCTGAACAAAAGGTCAAAAACAGCTGATCAACAGGACAATAGTATAGGACTTATTGTCTAGTGTGAGGATACATACTTTGGATTCTGGGGCTATAGGGGTCATCAATCCTGAACGCCGGGTCCAGAACTCTGAAAATCACCTAAGAAAAAGGGACATTTCACCAAATGTTCACACTTTTCTTAAAAACAGTTAAAAACAGGACATTACAGTGATGTCTCATCAGGAGCTCCATCATGTACGAGCTAACTAGATCAGACACAACAGAAAAGAAACAATCAAACAATGAAGCAACAAGAAAACAACTGTTTACATGTAACATAAGAAACAGAAGAAGAGTGATTAAGAAGAAAGGCTGAAAGATAGAAATAGATCGAGGGACTGTGAGGGGAGGAACTTTGGAGTGGACTCCTCTTGATTCTACCCACTGTAGCTTTACACGCAGTGGTTAGCAGAGTACTGCAGTACCTCTCCTTCAGTGGACGGCTCGATGTCAGAGTAACGCGAGTCACAGATGACATCATCAACTTTCTGCATCGGACCCTGGGAAACAGACGGGAAGGCAGTCTCGCAGTCATAGGCAAAGTAACGATAAACCTGCCATGTCTTTCCAAAGTCAGCTGACCGTTCGATCACAATGGCAGCAGGTCGAAATGTCTGAGGAGAGAGAACAGTATTAGAAAACATAAATATCCACTGATAATCAACAGTGCGGAGCACTGTAATAATTAATAATTAAATAATAATAAAAAGTAATATTATATGACATTTTTTATATAAAGTAATTTTAACCTGATCCAGATCCTGCAGATGTCCTCATAATGGTTATAACCTATCAACCTTGAAACCTGCTGACTGTCAGAAACCTACAGACCGTCAGTAACCTGCAGACTTTTAGCCCTTTTCCACTAGGGCAGTTCCAGGGCCGGTTTGGAGCCAGGTGCCTAATCTGGAACCAGTTCTTCCCGTTTTCGACCGCCTAAGAACTGGCTCTCGGCCAGGAAAACTGGTTCCACAGCGGCAACACTCTTTGCTGGTCTAGAACCAAGAACCGCTTACGTCACGGGCTTGGGGCGGGAGACAAAGCCGGTGTTTGAGGAGCTCCAGCGTGAGATGGCGACAGCAGGGTATAACCGGAACATTGAGCAAATAAATAACAAGCTCAAAAAGCTGAAGAAGGACTACAGGGACCAAAAAAGGGACCTGGGGAGAAGCGGCACTGGTTGGCCGAGGAAAAGTCCACGTTTTGACCTGCTCGACTTGGCCCTTGGCGACAGACCGGCATGCCAGCTGACCGGGGGTCTCTGAACTCCGCGACAGCATTGCTCGAGGATATGGTGGATGATACCACTCCAAGTTCCGCGTAGATCCTCGTAAGTTTTCATTTTTTATTTTTAAGATGTTTTGCCTTTCTGACAATGAATTATGCATTTTTTTTAGCTGTTTTATGAGCTAATATTACAAATTTCTCACATCAGTATACATTTGTAATGCCAGAAATGCTGGGCTTGCTTGGGTAACGTTAGGTGTCCATTTACAGATTTATTGTTAACACATGAAAGTCTACCTGACACAGAATAGAGCCTTAATACATATAATAATAAAACATACACAACATGGACCATGTAAACGGCAAATACAAGTCCAACATATAATATGATTGAGTGATGGAACCTACTTTTGTCTTAGTTAATATAGAGATGTAATGTAATCTATCAGTTCTACAGTGTGCTGTGATATAGTATAAGTATGTTGTACAGAAATATAACACACAGCAGTATATACTCGCAATAGACAATATTTGAGCAACAGCAACAACACATTGGAACAGTCTTGTTTGGATGCCAATGTAGATTTTCAAAGCCAGGAACAACACCTGAAGAAGTATGATGCCCGTCATTGTTGTTGTCTTGAAATTGGCGCTTGTGTTGCTGGGAAAATGAAGACGTACAGAGTAATGACGTGGCTCTCTAGCCCGTAAAGCTGGTGGGAACGCAAATGAGTTCTTAAAAGGTTCGCAAGTTGAACCAATTGTGAACCATCCCGGCGGTAGCACCAGCCTAGAACTAGCACTAGGTTCGCCTTAGTGGAAAGGGGGTATTTACAGAATTTACACAAACTGTTTTTAAACTAATGCTTTGTGTTTAATGTGCATCAGATATAATGAGATCATGAGACTTGAGTAGCAGGCTGTCCTCACAGTGAAACTGCATCTGAAGTCTGTAGTTATTCATATATTGTCTGCGTTTTCCCTGTTTCGTTGCCAGATCATTTTCTTCTTCTTGTCGTGTCATGTCATGATTCTTCATGTCTTCTTGACTAACTAAGTATGATTGTAAGATCTAGCTTTTTATTAAAACCTATTAAAAACTGTCCTGCATCTTGTTATCCTGCATTTGGGTCTGTCTGCTCTGAGCCTTCGTAACACTATGATTACCCAGAATCCCCTGCAGTGTGTAGAACTCACCTTGAAGGTCATAATGAGGTGTGTGAAGTGAAATTCAGCCTCCAGGTTCAGCTGGATGGTGACGTTCTCCAAACCTGCAGAACATCAGTTGCCATTAGATGATACAATGCAGATGTTATATCAACTGTGTACTGAACATTGATAAACCGACACAGTATTGTTACATTAGTCCAGCACTGATCACATTACATTAATACAACAGTTATCAATACTCATTATCAATGCACACAGTATGCCACACAGCACAGCATCTGGAACTTACACCTACAGATCACTCATCTCTGGATCTAATATACTGCACACCACATCAATGGTAACTGAGCTCCGCAATTAAACTCAGGAACTAAACTCAAACTAAATTCAGACTAAACTCAAACAAACAGACTAAACTCAGACTAAACTCAAACTAAACTCAGGAACTATTAATCAGTTCACGCTGACACTGGATGTTTCATTTCCATGTTTAGTTCCTGGAAACATTTGTTCTAAAAGGAACTTTTTGTTGCTGACCAGATGTTTTGGTTTAATAAATTACCGTCAGCAGATCAAGCTCAGTCTGATCTCTGACCTAATTCGGGGAATGTTCTCTCACCATTCTCAGACTGCCACCAGGTCTTCAGTCTGTTTGGAGCAAATGTGGTGACGACATTCTCAATACGATGACTGCTCGTCTGATCGCTCAGCTCGTCGTATGGATCCACAGAGTCGCACACGAAACACTTCTTCTCCTCCTGGTTAACAAGAGAGAGAGACAGACAGGAGAGACAGATAGGAGAGGGGGAGGGTTAATGTCGAGGTGAATTCCTCAGATTCCTCCCTGCTCTCCCTCAGAGGAGATAAGAGGAAACTCTAACTACAGAGGGCTCGACCACCAGGGCTCGAGCGAGTGAATGAGTGAATGAAAGTACAAGTGAGTGAGTGAAGGATGAAGTTAACGACTGAGTGCAGGAGTTTCCTACGTTTGTTATGTTGTTATGTATATTATGAGTACAGATGGATACTGCATTCAGCATTAAACAAAGTCAGCTGAGCTCCAGTTTATAACCCAATATACAAGAACAACATCTTCACACACAAACAGCTGTAGAAACATCAGCTTACTATTCAAGTTCCCAAAACAACAGGATAAAAGGTGTGTCCGTCAGAGTCAAAGCGGCACTACCCTGTGTAAACTGTATTGCTTGATCTCTGTTCTCCTTGACTGATCAAACTTCAGTGAATGCTGGGTTGGCATTAACGTTAGGGACATCCAGGTCTCCTGACACTTAAGCGACTCTCCACATTTCCATCATAGTGAGTGCATGAAAGAAACATCTACTGGCTGCAGTGTTACAGAGCCATGTATCTGAGGCCTGTGGCCTTAACTTCTCCTGATGAGGACCATGGAGAGACTTGTACTCAGGCACCTCCACCCCCTGATGAGAACCAAACTGGACCCCCTGCAGTTCAGCTACCAGCCTGGCATCAGGGTGGATGACTCCGTCATCTACCTGCTACACAGATCCCTGTCACACCTGGAGAACACTGGGAGCACAGCACCTGACTGAATGGACCATCAACTACCTCAGCAACAGACCACACCTCGGTCACCAAGGACTTTGTGGACTGGTATGAGCAGAACCACCTTTACATCAACAACAGTAAGACAAAGCAGATAGTCATAGACGTCCACAAGAAGAAATCACCAATAGGTCCGGTAAACATCTAGGACTGGACCTTGAGATGGTGGCGACCTCAAGGACAGACTCTAAACTGTAAAGAGGGCGAGCTCTGTGATGGGCAACCCTCTGGACTCACAGCTCCTTCATCCCAACAACACTACTGATTATTATCACCTCTGTCTCCAACAACACTTTAGTCACTTCATTCACATCATGTGCAGTTTATTATAAAGTACAATAACCAATCTGTATATATGGAGGATGTTTGGATACATTTAGAGCTTATTTATGCCATTTTTACCTTCTATATCTTTTACATCTATTTTTGTACCTGTTTTCATATTTGTCTTTCTACTTCCCCGACGTGGGATTACTAAAGTTTTATTTTTGATACACCGATTATATTAGCAAATATCTATGCCCCAAACTATGATGATGAGTCATTTATTAAGTCAGTGCTTAATACATTGCCAAGTATTCACAATCATAACTTGATATTGGCCGGAGACTTTAACTTTGTAATGGACCCAGTAATGGATCGATCATCAATAAAACATCAATCTTTGTTTAGATCAGCTAAAGTCATGCAACATTTTTTGGAAATCACTAATATTGTAGACCTCTGGAGACATGTAAACCCTAACCAGCGGAAATAGTCCTTTTTTTCTCAACCACATAACTCTTATTCCAGGATAGATTATTTTTTTGTAGACTCTAAATTACTTCATATGGTGAAACACGTAGATTATGAGGCCATGGTCCTCTCTGATCACACGCCGGTAACAATGCAGTTAACATTTCCTATTAGACGAATGTCAAAGACCTGGCGAATGGATAATAATTTACTACTACTTACTACTACCAAACCCATATTGAATTTATAAGAAACAAAATAAAATTCTTTTTGGAAATTAATAACACGCCTACCATCTTTAAAAATACAATATAGGAAGCTTTGAAAGCCTACATGCGTGGTGAATTAATCTCATATAAAGCATTTCTGAATAAAGTAAAAACAGATAAACAGCGGATATTAATGGAAGAAATAGCACAGTTAGATCAGGAGCACGCCTTCTCCTCCAATCCAGAACAGTTAAGGAAAAGAATATCCCTTCAAACTGAGTTTAACTTGCTCTCCACATCTGATACTGTAGACTTAATAAACTGATCTAAACATAGATACTATGAATATGGAGAAAAAATTGGTAAACCCTTAGCTTATCAGATAAAAGTAAATGAGTCACCTAGATCAATAGCTGAAATACGCACAAGCTCAGGAAAAACAACAAAGAATCAATTGGAAATTAATAGTGAATTCAAAGAGTTTTATACTAAGCTATATACATCTGAAGTGACAGAAGGGATTAAAGAAATTGATAGTTATTTTGAAAAATTAACTATCCCAAGTATAAATAAAGAACACAAAAATACATTGGAAGCCCCATTATTATTAGAGGAGGTTCTACGGGCAATTCAAAATCTGCAGAACTCAAAAACCGGCGGGCCAGATGGATATACTTCGGAATTTTACAAAACATTTGCTGCTGAAATTGCTCCCCTCCTCCTAGAGGTATTCAACAAAGCACTCCAAACTGGATCCCTTCCAGCTACATTATATCAGGCCTCAATTTCGTTAATTCATAAACAGGGTAAAGACCCATTAGATCCGTCGTCCTATAGACCAATTAGCCTGCTAAACGTTGATATTAAAATTCTAGCTAAAATCTTATCGTCCTGTTTAGAAAACGTCCTTCCGACAATAATTCATGAAGATCAAACAGGATTTATTAAAAACCGATTAATGACCCATAATATACGCAGACTTTTTAATATTATTTATTTGCCAGGCTCTGACTCTCATCCAGAGATTTTAGTGTCCTTAGACGCAGAAAAGGCGTTTGACAGAGTAGAATGGACCTATTTATTTTCCATCCTTATCTAAATTTGGATTCGGTCCCATTTTTATAGCTTGGATCAAACTCCTTTATGCGTCCCCAAAGGCCTCAGTGCTAACTAATCAAGATAGATCAGAATATTTCAGCATGACGAGATCTACTAGGCAAGGTTGTCCGCTTTCACCATTGCTCTTTGCAGTATCAATTGAGCCGTTAGTTATCTGTCTGAGAGGCTGTACAGGGTTTAGCGGGATTGACAGAGGAGATATTTCACAGAAAGTTTATTATATATTATATGCTGATGATTTATTGTTTTATATATATATATATATATATATATATATATATATATATATATATCCAACCCTATACAATCAATCCCAGTGATGATGTCTGTGCTGAATACTTTTGGCAAAATATCAGGATACAAACTTAATATATCCAAAAGTATTATGTTTCCAATTAATGAATTGGCTCAGCGTCAGGGATGGGAGTGGCTACCTTTCAAAATGGTATCTCAATTCAGATATTTAGGGATCAATGTTACAAATACATATGGCAACCTTTTTAACGAAAATTTTGAAAAATTATTGGAGAAAACTATACAGGATTTACAAAAATGGTCTTATATTCCACTGTCATTAGCAGGTCGTATTAATATAATTAAAATGACGGTTTTGCCAAAATTTATTTTCCTGTTCCAATGTATCCCTTTTTTTAATTAAGAATAATTTTTTCCATTCTATTGATAGTATTGTTTCCAATTTTATTTGGAATAATAAATTACCAAGGTAAAAGAAAGTGTTTTTACAGAAACCAAAAGCAGCTGGTGGGATGGGGCTCCCAGACTTTAAACAGTACTATTGGGCTTGTAACATAAAGTTTTTATTATATTGGTGGCAACGTCAGACCCCAGATTGGCTGGAAATGGAGAGAGCAGCGTGTTTCCCCTCATCTCCGCCAGCGCTACTACCATCCTCTTTGTCAGGGTGTAATATTAGATTTTTAAAAAACCTGGTAATATTACATACTTTAAAGATTTGGTTTCGGATACGAAAAAACTTTGGTTGGCAGGCCAGCTCCTTGTTAAGTCAAAAATCACTGTTTTATACCTTTTTTCAATAATAATGTGTTTGATGACTGGGCTGTTAAAGGAATACATAATTTTACTGACTTCTTCATTAATAACGTTTTTGTGTCTTTTGAACAGCTACAAGAGAAATATAAAATACCAAAAACACATTTCTTCAAATATTTGCAGGTGAGGACCTATGTGTAGGAAAAACAAGTTCCATCTTTTCCAAATAGTCCCCGTCAATCAGCTATGGGAAATATACTTGTACTGGATCCAAATATAAAGGGGGCTATCTCTAAATTATACACAATTTTGTCTGATTTGAACAATACAACAACTAAGGAGCATTTAAGGCTGGCTTGGAGAGATGATCTAGGAGTAGAAATAACAGAGGACCAATGGGAGACAGCTTTGCAGCAGACCCACAAAACCTCAGTATGTGCCAGACATGGCCTTCTGCAGTTTAAAGTATTACATCGATTACATTGGTCTAAGCAGAAATTACACAAAATATATCCCTGAACTAGACCCGGCGTGATGACCAATGCGGACAAGTACCTGCATCATTGGGTCATATGTTTTGGAAGTGCCCTAGATTATCAAGTTTTTGGAGTAATATTTCTAATATTCTGACCAAAGTTTTTTAAAGACCGATACAACTGGAACTGCAGACTGCCGTTTTGGGTATCATAGGCTCTGCTACGATAGGGCACACAGCAGGGAAATCCTTTATACTGTTTGTCTGTCTCCTAGCCCGCAGACTGATCCTGCTCAACTGGAAGCAGAAGACAGCACCTTCTCACTCACATCTCATCAATGATATTTTGAAACATCTACAGCTTGAAAAAATCAGGTTCACACTAAAAGGCCAGGAACATAAATTTAATGAAATTTGGTATCCCTTTACAGATTTGATTAAAACGTGATCTAACCCCCCCTTTTTTTAAATTTATTTTTATTTTATTTATTTATTATTTATTTCTTATATTTTATTTATTTATTTATTTATTTATTTTAGGCATGATTGTATGTGTATACAAGCATTGTCTACGTATGGATGGCTATATTTTGATATGAAACTGCATACAACATGTCATATTACACAAACACTCTGAATACTTGAAAATCCTTGATTTTGTATTTTTTACTATATAATTTTAGACTTTTGTCTGACTAATGTTTTCAATTGAGTGGAATGTATCTGTTTTGTTTTGTTTCATTTGTACTATGAAAAGTTCTATAAATAAAGTGGAAAAAAAATAAATAAATAAAGTTTTATTTTATCGTATCTTAATGAGAGCAGTGACACCAGAGCAGTGATCAGTCTGAACTGAAGCTCCAGGAGGTCAACAGATGTTTGACTCAACTTTCAGAATTTAAACCTGATGATTTAAATATTTACAGAAACAGCTTCACACTGAGCATGCTCAGTTCGCTCTCTCACTCTCTTCACCTTTGAAGTTTTCTCCACAGAAACATCTGGACAAACATTTGCCTGCTGTCAGCACTCAGCGTTTCCTTATAGGGAGGCGATTTTACACAGGAAACACTGCAGACACACACACACAACCTCCTGCAGTCTCTGTTCTGCTTCATTCTGACTGGACATTCAGTGTGTCCCTGTTATTCAGTCACTTCTTAAAATATCTTAAGTTCAGGTTAGTTGACCTTTGACCTGAGCTGCTCTGACCTTTGAAGTTTCAGCCAATCACAGCTGACAAATGGATGAAAAACAAAAACTGATTTATGAGAACTGACTGACCTCAGATCAGAGCAAAATTAGTTAAAAAGCGAGTCCACAGATACAGGCAGCTCATTGGTCGAAGTCAGGCATATTTATGAAGCAGAATACGTTTTTTTCACACTAAAATACCTAACCCTAACAGTGATATCTCTTTAATATGAGCTGAACTTTGCCTGTGTAATAAGTTTCCAAGCACATTATTTTTCTTTCTCACTGTAAATTACTTTGTTTATAAATTTGTAATGTAATGTAAATTCAGTAACTGAAATATCACTTTCACTTATTTCACTTATTCCTATAGCTCAGTGAGGTTAATGTAGTATCAGGACATTCACTTAATTTTATGTTATATTTAAAAAGAAAGGATTTTAAAAAGATTACTTCCTGACCCGTATTTACTGTTATTCAGGTGTTATTTACCTGCAGGTGGCTGACGATGCAGAACGGTTCAGGTTGATTCAGTCCACAGGTGGAGGTGGAAGACAGTTGATGGGCTCGACCAATCAGAAGGTCTCCTGTTGCTGGGTAACAACTGCCTTCTGTGCAGACATCGCTGAGCTCGGGCAGGCTGACATCATCCGGGGCCCCGCCCTCCTGAGCGCAGGTAAACATCTGCAGAGCTGAAAGAAGAGGTTCTTATTGTGAAAGTCTTCAGTTTGATAAAGCACTGATCTGAGGTCAGGTGTCAAAATAAACTCCAGTCAAACCGTTGATTTGAGTTTTTTTCATTTAATTAAACTGATCAGACTGACTGAAAGACACAGAAGATCAATTAAATTTTCTTTTGTTTTTTCCAAAAGTCAGACAGGCGTCAGCATCTCTCACTTTTCAAAACAACGCCGGTGGAGTAGGCGGAGCTTCAGTGAGCGTGGAGACCACATTCAGAGGTAACCTGAACATGTACCTGTATGTGCCCTCATGTGAGCTCCCAAACTGTGAAAGGTTCACGAATGTGCCGTTTCTTTTGAATGTTAAGGTGAAATATCAGGAGACAGTGTGTGTTCAGGAAAACACCGAATGAAATGAGGTCAGAAAATTATTTTACTTTTCGATTTGAAGGTTTTACTGTTTCTTTATTTAAGGTACATTTGGAGGATGGTTAATTAGCCCTGAAATAAAAGAAATAAAATTTATTTGTACCTGTAATTGTGCCTGATTCACAGTGAATTTAATATTCAGCCGGGTTTCATGACCAACATTTTGCTAATAAAATGTTTTTTCAGACAAACAAGGATAAAGTTTGTTCACGTCTGAGGGTATGAACTGTTTCTGTTTCTGCCCAGCAAGCAGCTGAAGACCAACTTCAAATTTCTGAATGTGAAGGAATGAAGTTCTGCGAACATCAAAATAAATGTCTGTTTTTTTCAGTTACTTTAATGATGTGAAAGTAAAGTCAAACTTCTTCACAGCTTGTTCTCCTCGTTGGCCTTCACTTGGACTGGACTTTTCTGAAAACAATCTGACTGAAGGCTTTTCTGATGATGACTGACTAAAATCGATCAGATTCGATTGATCTGTTTCCCTTTACTCACAGCAGCGTCTTTAAATTAGGTTAACTAATTAACAGCTGTTGTAATCTGTGTATTTGCATTCAGAGCTGATCTGAGTTCACTGGAGACAAACATGGAGACGCCTGTTCATTCAGTCTGAAGAGGATCAAACTAAATTTCTGACATCAGAGTCTTTGATCTAATTGGTTGGCTGGAAGAGAAGTGATTACTTTGACAATCAATGAATCAACTGATCATGTCAATCAATTCAGCTTTTAAAGATGTTACAAACATGAAAACGACTTCAATCATTGAACTTTTAAATCAAACAGATTACAGTGTTCATCAGTTTGATATCTTTCACTTTCTCTGACTCAACAGAAGCTTCACTATTGATCAGCAAGAAAAATGATTTAATCAGTCTGAACTCTTTCACACTGATCTGAGATCAGATTTCATGGCTGTGATTTCATCAGTCTGAACTCCTTCATAATCAAGCAAACTGATTTCTGATGTGAATCTGAATCAGCTTGGATGAAAACTTTTTTCTTCAAATGTTTCAGCAGAAAAGATCAATCAGACTGATCTCAGATCAGATTCAACAGCTTTTACTTTGAAAACTTTGAGAGGCAGCTGCTGAATAAAGTGGAGAAGTTAAACTTAATCTGTTGAAAGAAAACTCAAATAGTAATCTAGTATTACAATATCCGAGTACTGCAGTATTAGTAGTATCAGTAGTATTGAAGTATTAGTAGTATCAGTAGTATTGAAGTATTAGTAGTATCAGTAGTATTGTGGTGCTCTCAGGGGAAACTCACTCAGCAGCACCACCAGCTGAAGCTCCAACATTTTGATCTGGATCTTCTTAGAAGTGAAAACCTGAAAAGAAATCTGGATCCTTGCAGCTCTACAACCTCGAATCCTTCAGCTCATCTGGACCCCCTGAAGTCCTGCAGAAACTTTAAGACCCCCGGACCCCCCACCCCCGACAGACTCCTCCCTCTCAGATCCACCTACACACCAGGAGGAAACATCCGGGTGGACTGTCAAAATAAAAGTGTGTTAAAATTTCTCATTCATCTGTTCAATAAAAGTGCAGAAAAGATCAAGTAAGAAACAAAAACAACAACAAACAGCTATAAAAGAGGTTAATGAATCCACAGCTGATGAAAACACAAAACATAAAATACAATTAGAAATAAATCACAGTGAGTTCACAGTATTTTATTAACATAATCATCTTTACAAACTGCCTCTACAAAATGCTTCTAAAAAACTCTTTTAAAATGCTGACATAAAACCAAAGCATACTTCAGTTCTTTATTTTTATGTGCACAACAATCACAGTGAACAAAATATTAAGGTTAAAATAAGTAAATATAGGAATCACATACATAACAGCGTTTATTTAAAATGAAATGACTGTTAGCTCCTTGTGTAAAATACAATAATATCAAAGAATAAAACAAGTGATTAATAAGATGAACTTTGACTTTCGTCTCTGGTGTGGCCGTCCGTTATGAATTGTTAGATGAAAAAATCTTTGCTGCTGCTGTCGGTGAAGTTCCCCATCAGGATGCCCAGCGAGGAGAAGATTTCTTCTGAGGAGACATCCAGGATTTCCTCCAGTGTCTGAGGTGAACCCGTCTGTCTCCCCTTCTTCACCTGTCAGTATAAGACGTCCAGGTAAGGCCCGCAGTGACACCAAGTACCTGAAGCTTGGTTAGGGTCATGATGTTACAGTGTTGTGAAAAAGTGTTTGCCCCCTTCCTGATTTCTTATTTTTTTGCATGTTTGTCACACTTAAATGTTTCAGATCATCAAACAAATTTAAATGTTAGTCAAAGACAACACAAGTAAACACAAAATGCAGTTTTTAAATGAAGGTTTTTATTATTAGGGAGGGAAGAAAAAATCCAAACCTACATGGCCCTGTGTGAAAAAGTGATTGCCCCCTGCCCCCCTGTTAAAAAAACATAACTGTGGTTTATCACACCTGAATTCAATTTCTCTAGCCACACCCAGGCCTGATTACTGCCACACCTGTTCTCAATCAGGAAATCACTTAAATAGGCCTGACAAAGTGAAGTAGACCAAAAGATCCTCAAAAGCTAGACATCATGCCGAAATCCAAAGAAATTCAGGAACAAATGAGAAAGAAAGTAATTGAGATCTATCAGTCTGGAAAAGGTTATAAAGCCATTTCTAAAGCTTTGGGACTCCAGCGAACCACAGTGAGAGCCATTATCCACAAATGGCGAAAACATGGAACAGTGGTGAACCTTCCCAGGAGTGGCCGGCCAAACCAAAATTACCCCAAGAGCACAGCGACGACTCATCCAAGAGGTCACAAAAGACCCCACAACAACATCCAAAGAACTGCAGGCCTCACTTGCCTCAGTTAAGGTCAGTGTTCATGACTCCACCATAAGAAAGAGACTGGGCAAAAATGGCCTGCATGGCAGAGTTCCAAGACGAAAACCACTGCTGAGCAAAAAGAACATTAAGGCTCATCTCAATTTTGCCAGAAAACATCTTGACATATGATCCCCAAGACTTTTGGGAAAATACTCTGTGGACTGACGAGACAAAAGTTGAACTTTTTGGAAGGTGTGTGTCCCATTACATCTGGTGTAAAAGTAACACCGCATTTCAGAAAAAGAACATCATACCAACAGTAAAATATGGTGGTGGTAGTGTGATGGTCTGGGGCTGTTTTGCCTGATTCAGGACCTGGAAGACTTGCTGTGAATAAATGGAACCATGAATTCTGCTGTCTACCAAAAAATCCTGAAGGAGAACGTCCAGCCATCTGTTCGTGACCTCAAGCTGAAACGAACTTGACTTGGGTTCTGCAGCAGGACAATGATCCAAAAACACACCAGCAAGTCCACCTCTGAATGGCTGAAGAAAAACAAAATGAAGACTTTGGAGTGGCCTAGTCAAAGTCCTGACCTGAATCCTATTGAGATGCTGTGTGCTGTGGCATGACCTTAAAAAGGCGGTTCATGCTCGAAAAACCCTCCAATGTGGCTGAATTACAACAATTCTGCAAAGATGAGTGGGCCAAAATTCCTCCACAGCACTGTAAAAGACTCATTGCAAGTTATCGCAAACGCTTGATTGCAGTTGTTGCTGCTAAGGGTGGCCCAACCAGTTATTAGGTTTAGGGGGCAATCACTTTTTCACACAGGGCCATGTAGGTTTGGATTTTTTTTCCTCCCTTAATAATAAGAAGCTTCATTTAAAAACTGCATTTTGTGTTTACTTGTGTTGTCTTTGACTAATATTTAAATTTGTTGATGATCTGAAACATTTAAGTGTGACAAACATGCAAAAAAAAAAGAAATCAGGAAGGGGGCAAACACTTTTTCACACCACTATAAAGCCTCCACGTTCGCCTCGCTCTTTCCTCCCATTTTCACATTTTCAACAACCTTCTGAACTACACACCTAGTGTGAGATCAACACTCCTCCACCAACCTGACAGTCGACTGAAAAACACTTTTTTCCAGATCCTGAAGGAAGAAGATGGGCTCTGACCCGTTCGACTTGTGTGTCTTCGATGTGGATTAAATGTGGAGCGTTTGTTTAATGTTCACAGGAGAACTTCTGTTGGTTTCATCAGTTCACAGTCTCTGTAAACACCATCAAATTCAACTGGTGCCTGTTTAATTGCGAAAGGGACTTCCTGGCGGTCACATAAAGCAGAGCACGACAAAAGTGAAGAACAAAGACTGAAAACACACAGGTGACCACAGACAGGTGTGTTAGAGCATCTGAGCAGGACAGGACCACACACACGAGCAGAGAAACACACACACACATGTCACATTACAAAACAACTTGTCTGAAAATTAACACCAGTATGATGCTTTTATTCTGAAAACATCAGACCTGGCTTCCCATCTGACTCTGAGTGACTTTACTAATATTTTACTGATTAATTTCAATGTGAAACATTTGATTCAACTGATCTGAGTTTAGTAAACTGATCTGAGTTTAGTTTAATCTGCAAATTTCAAACTGATCTGAGCTCAGTTTAATCTGCACATTTCAAACTGACTCAGCGACAGACTGCTGCATTTTAAAAAGTCTCTGTGGTCTCCTTCACTTCCCCGCCTCCCCCCCTTGGGCCTCTGCAGACAAAGGACATTCCTGACTGCACCCCCACCACACACACACACACACACCTCCTCTTTTGTTGTTGCAGGTGAGGTTTAAGTGTGGGGGGTGGGGGGAGGGAGTGTGTGTGTGAGAATTCGACCTCCCACCTGAACATCATAAGACTCAGTGCCCTGGTGCATTGTGGGTAACGACTGTGAACGTGTGGGGGCCTGCAGAGCCGAGTTTATGAGCCAATCGGAGATCACCTGATCTGTTTGAGGACAAACATTAACAACTTAAAGGAAACAGCATTAACACAGACACTCTCTCTCTCACACACACACACATAGGAAGCTTCATGTCTGTAAAATAAAGGTTCTGTGATTTGAAACAGTTCGTACTCAAACGAGTAAAAATTCTAGTGTGTAAATATGAATTAATATACATACATGTGTATGCTACACACACATCCTTATATATTTATAAATATATTCATATGTGTATATATATATATTCATATGTGTATATATATATATATATATATATATACATACACGTATGTACAGGTACAGTAAACAGTGTATGATATACACACATAATGACTTACACTTGATGGGCATTTTGCCCACTGATGTGGTTTTAAAGCTGCTTTTGTCCACTGTTGCTCTCCAAACATCTTCAAATTCACATGTTTTAAAGAAAACTCTCACTATAAATCAGTAAATTATCGTGTGTGGAGGTTTTCCTACATTTTGGGTTTCACTACATGTACGCTGTGTTGAGATTTAACCTGGGTTGGGCTGACCTGAGAAAAATCACAGCATATTTGTCCAGATCAGTATCTGTGGTTTGATGTATTTTTAAACACATTTGTACAACATCGGGCATCACACAAAATAAGAATGAGGGATGACTTTATCACGAACACAGTGAAAAACATAATTTTTAGAGACAGACAGGTGAGCTGAGATGTCACAGTGAAATGTTTGACAGAAAGTTCATCAGCTGATTATAAAAGAAAGAATAGTCTTTCTTTTGTCTTTTACAGACTCATGTTATGTCTTAAATCGTCACACTGACAGAAACTGAAGATGGTTTACAGACAGTTCAACACAGTAACATGTTATTTTTCCTGCATTTTATTAGGAAAATGTATCATAATATAGAAATTTATCATAACACCACACAGTTTATATTATTAATCCTGGTCTCAGTTTTATATGATTAAATGACATTTAAAAACTAGAAACAAATTCTTATGCAGTCTGACTTAAATGAAGTATATTCAGATTATATATCTTCTACAAATTAAATATCAGGCATCACTTTAGAAGCATTAAACAGAAACTTGATGTTAATCAGGAAAAACTAGCATCCTAAACTTGATCCCTGAGGAACACCAGATTCAGCACAGTCTTGGTTTTAGTTCATTAATTGGATTGGTGTTTTTTTTGTTGTCATCTAAACAAACAAACAAACAAACAAACACGCCCTTTAGTGGTTCACAAGTCTAAAAGTTTGGAATACCACTAGTTTGTGAAGATGTCTCAGTTTGTAGTACTCTGCAGTATTTAAGAGGACCTGGGAGTCAGTTTGTAGTACTCTGCAGTATTTATGAGGTACAGGCGGTGTATCCATCGGCTCGTTTGGAGATTTCCTTTCTAAGAGAATCGACTGTCTCCAACAACATGGTGACTTCGGCTGCTTTGTCCTCTTTGCTCCTGATCAGCTGCTGGATCTTCTTCTCCAGATCTGACCACACAGAATACACAAGTCTATAGACAACACATACTGTAGTACTATAGTACTACTACAGCAGATAACACTGCAGTACATTACTACTGATGCTGTCGCTAATTTTGTTGCTACATTTGCATGATATTACATTACATTTATTTGGCTTTTGTCCAAAGACTTGCTGTAAGTGACAATAATTAAAACTGAAGCACCAAATAAACTGAATAATATGAGTAAAAGTACTAATGTACCTTGTATCTGCCTGAGTTTGTCCTCCACCTGTTTCTTCATCTTCGCTGCCTCCTCCACGATGTTCTTCAGTCGCTCTTTAGCCTCACCTTGTTCCGTCTGATTCAAATTTTCCTCCTTCAAATGCTCAAACAGCTGAACCACACTGTCCATCTCCTGTTGGAGAGACACTCGGTGAAGAAACAGTGACAAAAAGAAAAATCTGAACATTTCAGATTGATGAACAGCTGAGATGAATGGAGCTGTGAGCTGAACTGACTCAAACACTTTACATTCTAAGATTACAAACTGTAGTTTCTCTGTGTCTCTTTAGTTCTGCTGTCTTTGTCATCTTACCGTTTCGGTGTCAGCCGTGTTTTTTAAAACAGAGTCTGCAGCCTCGCGGGTGTCTCTGGCCATCTCTCTGTTCTGATCAGTTTTCTTCTTCAGGGCTTCGATGTCCTCTGTCAGATCAGGCCGACGATTCAGCAGCTTTGTCTCCATGTCGTCTAGTTTGTCTTTAATCTGAAACGTGACAGAAAATCATGTTTTAACACATTGATGACAGGTAGCACTGAAGTGAGGGATATTTGAGAGCTTTGATCTTCACATCTTGGACTCTGTCTCTGGTCGGGTCTCTGTCTCGGCTGGCTGTTTCCAGGTCATCGTTGGCTTTGTTCTGAACTTTCTCTGCTTCATAAATGTCTCTGCTGATCTCTGTTACATCAGTGCTCTTTGTCCGCTCCCTAAAAACAAGAACAAAATCCAACATAATCACATCTTCACAAAGACAGCAGGTCCCTGTGTCTTAATGAATTCAGACTAACATGGTGTGATCAGGCTAAAATAATCCTGCTTGTTCTAATCCAGAAAACTCGGTTCTTTTCATATGACTGCTGCTGATCATGTGACTGCAGGTACATAAGGGAAGTGTTCAAAAAGTAATATCTAAAATATATGTTGCACCAAAATTTAAGAGGTGATCATACTCTGCATGTACAGGAACCTGCAGACAGCAGTGGTGAACAACAAGCTCTCCTTCCTGGAGGGAATTCAGCTGGAAGAATGTGGCTCGATTTTTCTGTATTCTGGCGCAAAAGACCAAATATTGTGAACAGACTGCCTGCTGGAGATCCTGTGAAAAGTGTCCCTCAGTGGTCAAAGAAACCAACTGTTAGGTGTGCTGGTCGCTCAGTCGGTAGAGCACGGCTCATGTACATGGATTTAAGTAAGGCTAAAAAGCCCCCAAAAAAGTTTTAAAAAGAGACTGATAAAAAATGAGTGAATCAACCTGGTGTACACCATAGAATGCATTACTTTTATTTATTTTATTTACTTTTATTTTTTATTTTTTTACTTTTGAAGAAAACTGGTCAAAATGGCTCCCCCATGTGTCAGTTATAAGGCCTGACTTTGTATAACAGGACTGACGATTTCCAAAATACAGGTGCAGCCTCCTATTTAAAGTGCTGGGGTGAATGTGGGGACGTTGAATATAGCACAGTTGATATTTCAGTGTGAGAGTATGGAAATATACATGATTGCAGATTAAAGTGTATTTTCCTCCTGTTATAAATGTGTTGCTTATAATTGTTATAAAAAAACAACCAAAACCCAATATAAAAGTAAATGACAAAAGAAGTCCTTTATATAGAAATGAGTGTTACAGCCTGTTCACTGTTGATTAGAAAACCATAAATACATGTAAGCCTTCACATACAGCCCTGTTTTGTATTTGTATTTGTATTTCAGTTAAAGCTTCCTGTTCTCACAGATGTTTCGTGTTTTCAAAGAGTGAACAAGAACTTCAGACACTGACTTGATTTCCCGAGCTCTCTGCAGCAGGTCTTGGGCCGTCTTGGCCTGCATCTCCAGGTTCTTCAGGTCATCCTGGAAATTGGTGGCATTGGATAGCAGATTATTGATGTTGTTGATCATTGATTGGATCTGATCAGGTGATCGTGGAAGCTGGATGTCCAGAACTGCTCGGGCCATTTTCTCAATGTCCTCTGGAGGAACCATTTCATCTGTCAGGGAGCAAACATGACAAACAATTATGTTTCAGTTGTTAAAGTTTTACATCAGCTTAAAACGTTCATGGGCTGCTGCCCACCACCTCTGAAACTTGAAGATAATATTGTTACTGAGGTTTTTCTGAAAGCTCTGAAATATCTGACCTGGACAGTGTCTCAAAAAACTAAACACACATGGATGCCTCACAACATGATAGTTAAAGCTGAGTCCTCCAGCTGAGGAGCAGCCTGAACACTGACCCATCAGGTAGTCTTTGACTCGCTGGATGAGCTCCTTGGTTTTATTCTTGTCTCTCTCAAAGGAGTCCATGTTGTCAGTGATTCGGTCCTGCAGGCCTTTGGCCTGGTCTTTGGTGTCCTCAGCTGCCTGTTTAGCATCATTGATCTGACAGAGAATGAACAGTTAAAGCTTTCATTTAACAGTAAAGCAGTAAGAGTCAGTGGTGTTATGATCAGGGGTTAAACCGGAGTGCTGATGTCCTTCATCACATTTTTATCAATAAAGTTTCATTTCAGCATGATAATCCAAAGGCCTCCAGATAAACTCACATTTACCTACAGATGCTGAGAGAAACGTGAAGAAAAACACTAAACTCTTAATATTTAACACACTGAACTAATTTCACTGCTGTATTGTAGACAAGATAAAAAGCAGACTGAGCTTCACATACTTCACATTCACTTTATCATAATAATTCAAAATATTTAGTAACATATTTCTTATAACTATATTACACTTCTATGTATACTATATTCTCATTCATTGTCTGTTTCTAGGGCTTAATTACATCACTCAACACCTAGATCTGCTTAGAGCTGGAGTACGGTTTGTTTAAAATCATTTATTAAATATGCTCATGAACTAAATGGAGGATTTGAAGTGTGCTCACTGCAGCCATATGTTGTGTTTTTATTCTTGTTTCAGACTGAATTTCAGTGATGCCGTCACCCTTGTAAACTGCATTTATTTCAGTATGTCAGGTAATCAGTCAGACTGAGTAGAAGGTAACATCCTCTGATTGACACTTAGGTGTTGAAACAATTACAGAAATGTTGTATATTTTAAATTTTTCATTTACTTTCTGTCACCCTCATCCATGTCTGAGACAACGCCTGAGTTTTCCCTTTTTAAATGCTCATGAAGAAGCCTGTGACTCTGCTGCATCAGCGGCTGTAAATATTCAGTAACACCTGTACATCGTGACGGGTGTAATGAAGCGATGTGTGCTTTTTATCTCATAAACACTAATGTTAGAACCAGGCTGTGGATGGAAGTCTGCTCTGAGCTTGTTCTGGTCCCACTGTTGATCCAGTTCTCCTCTAAATGGTGAGTTGAAGTGAACTGGACCTTCTTAAACCTGCCTTGTTCGTGGACTCCTGTAGTCTGGATGGGAGTGTGATGAGTTGGTCCTTCAATCTCTCTGCTGTCCCTGAAGCTTTTTCACTGATGGGAACAACTCCATCGCAGGTTGGACCTCCACACTTCCTTTTTCCGAGAGACAGACGGCACAGAGCTCCGCCACATCCTGAACAACCCTCCAGACCTGGTCGTCCACATATCTGCATCAGACCACAACATGCTGGGTAAAGACCAGGCTCATCCAGCAGACTGTTACTATCGACCACTTTATGATTAAGTCACCTGGACTTTAGGATTTATTCTCCACTTTAATCATCACACAACATCAAGACAACCCGAGGACTTCATTCAAACACAGGAGCTACTTCATACTGACCTCTGATTGGTTAATACTCACCTGTTGGTTGAGGCTGACCATGCTGAGGTCCTTCATCTTCTTCTCCAGCGGCGCCAGGTCTCCACTGCTGCTGCACATGCTCAGTTTGTGTTTGACTTCCTGTCTGGTGTCCATGGAGTCCTCCAGAGCTTTGTTGGCGTTCCTCACCCTCTTCTCGTCCGACATGAAGGCTTTATGAAGCTTCTGGATCTCATCCAGCTGCTCTGAAAAAGGATCAGAGGAGATACCGAGTTCAGAAATCAACTAAAGAAGATGTGGAGGTCATAAGGAGTCTGTTTCTGTTCAGTCCTACTAAAGAGAATAAAACTTTGATTATTGGCCTGTAGCATCAACCTCAGTTGTGATGAAATGTTTTGAGAAATATTTCATCTTCACTGAAATCTGAGCTAAACTCAGAGATACAATCCCTGAAGCTGCTCTTACAAAAATGATATTTTCTTAAATTTCTGTTTTCGTAGGTGGCTGTGATGTAGTTCTCATTTAAACAAAGTGAATATGTTAAAGGAAACTGAAGGGACGATATTCCAGCCAAAGTCCAGAAATCATTCACAATGTGCCCATAAACCAGATTCTTCCATCTCACATGGCTTCGACTCTACAATGTAAATAGTCATAATTTTGCTTTATCTTTAGAGAGTGTATTTTGACATGGCACACAAGTGTGTTATGCTAACCTGTCAGTACAGGTAAAGCCAAGATACTGCGATCTGTTTATTTACTATTAAACTACTGTCTTTATTACCTTTCAATGTTTTAAAGAACTACCATCTCACACTCAGCATGTGAATTTAGGTACATTTATGCTAGACCGTATGTATGTATGATCTACATGTGGATTGTGATGTTCACGTTTTGTGTAAAACAGCTTGGAACCCTGCAGGACGTAAATTAAATCTTTTCTTTCTGTTCATACAGAAAACTCTCTGTATGTTCAATCCAACCTGGAGTTGTAGAATGACCAATAACTAAATCCTGAAGCTCCTGAAGCTCCTTCAGAGAAAGAAAATCTTCTTAGTAAGTCTCTGTACCTTCCGGGAATTCATCTTCATCTTCTGGATCCTCGACAAGTATCTTCAGGTTGTTAAACAGCTTTTTGAACTCCAGACGAATGTTGTCGATTTCAGTGTTGAGGAGAGGCGACGGGTCAGTCAGGATCACATTTGGGTCGATGGCGTCTTTCAGCTTCCTGAAGAAGAAAGTATTTAAAATGTTTGATTATTGAGTTCAATAAGAGAGGACACAGACCTACTGCATCCTTTAAAAACAGAAGATTATTCACTTAAAACAATGACAGAGCTGTCTCTTTTTTAACAAATAATACAATCAGAAGACGACACGACAACTCAGTGTTTTATAAAGTATACAAGTGTCAGAACAGGAAATCAGAAAAACAGAAACAGAAGATTTCCAAACCTCCGAACAGAAGAATATTTCAGTTTATCATATTAACAGTTTAATCAGCTATAAAATGACCAAACATCTCTGATTGAAAAGATGACTTTACCTCGTTTATAATCGACTGAAGTGTCTAAATTTGTCAGTTTCCACACTTACAAAAGGAAAATATATCTGGTTGTTGTTTGCTTCTACTTTTGTGTTAATTGTGAGAAAACGATTTCTTCAAGAAGAACTGCAGTGACAGCGCCCCCTGTAGTATTGATTCCCACAGCCACACTCAAACAAACTAGTAGGTACCTCACAAAGTAAAGGCTGCTCGTGTAGTATTTTGTCTTATTAAAATAACATAAATTAGAGCAGCGCCTGTTGGGAGCAGGCAGACTGCTCTGTATTATTTTTGGCATTACTGCCTGCAGCTTTCTCAAGATGTGCTTGGGTTAGGGTTAGGGTTACAAACAACTTTACAATACACACTGCACTTCCTGCCATAATTTGTTGAGACAATTGAAGAAGAGACAAACATCTTCTTGTCTTTCTTGAAAACAAGTGTCCATTTTGTTTTCTGCAGCCAGTGCAGCTGTTTCACAGTTTGGAGCTGCACACAGACCATCGTGGATGGATGGATGAAGATATATACATCACAGGGACCAAAGCAGATACTCGCAGATACTCAGGGGAATGGAAACTCTGACTTCACTCTGCTGATGCTGCTGTGAGGCTGTAAAACTACACAACTTACTTAATCATCAAACACAGCTTCTCCACCTTCTCCACTTTTGGTGGGGAGAGTCCCGTCAGGTTGGAGAGGCTATCCAGCTTTGAGTGCATCTCCAGCATCCGTTGGTGCTGACCGTCTTCAGGCTGTAGATCCTCGCCGTGGTGAGGGAGGAAGCTTCTCATCCTTTGGGCAGCTCGCTGGACATCGGTGATGTTTTGTGCCCAGAGGACCGTGCAGGGGTGGCACGGCTTGCAGGCTGGGAACGCTGAGTCATATCCAGGAGCACACTCGTCACAGAAGATACCGGTGACGCCAATTCGACACATACACTCGCCGGTTTCAGGGTCACATGAACGCTCGGTACCCTCCATGTTACAGTCACAAGCTAAGAACAAAACATAATGAGTTTAAAAGAAACAACCAAGAGTTTGGTCACAGAAAAGCTTACAGTTTGTTTTTCACTCACAGATACACTGCAGGTCTGGATTCCCAAAATGATTTTCTCCACATTCATCACACTGTCTTCCTCCAAACTCAGGATGACACAGACACTGTCCCGTCATCTGAAGGCATCATCGCTTCAGTCAGTTCATGCTTTATCATCGATCATCGACTCTAACTCTTTATTACTTTTACTGTAACTGTTTACTTTTACTTTTACTATATCTCTGTTTTTATTATGAAACATGAAAGATCTGATCAAGAAACACGCTATGAAATATATCAAATTATTTATATTATTATATCAGATTGAGTCGCTGTATATCTGAAATACCTGAACATGGAAACTCTGCGTACTCTGTACAGTGAGATGAATATGTATAATATCATATAGTGGAAGCACTGAATAAACCCCAGAGCCTGAGGTCACTTTGACCTGAGCAGGACTGACTGGTGGGGGGTCTTGCCTTGTTGCAGATGTTGGACGCAGAGTTAACGGGATCACAGCTGCACGGTTGGCATCCCGACGCTCCGTCCAGGTTCCAGTATCCATCCTCACACTCGTCACAGAAGACGCCCACCACGCCCCTCCTGCAGGGACACTGTCCCGTCCTCGAGTCACAAATACAGGGACTCGCCAGGGGACACTGAGTTGCCTCAGTCCCCCGCCGGTCACAGGAGCACTCTGGGAAATACACAACAAATATATTACATATTATATAAAAGACACACAGAAATATTCAGATCAATGTCTGCACTGGGCAAAAACTAAAAAATCTCATCTTTACATTCCTGCCAAGTTCTTAATACACTTATTTCTGGTTCAGTGTTTTCATCAGTATTTTTCATTTTTGTGATATTTCCTCCTCTGAGAATCACCACCTCCACATGGTGTAGAGGTTAGTGCTCCACAATGATGCTAGGATTTGTGTTTTCAGCTCAGATATCAAGAGGAGGCGGAGGACCACTGCTCCCTCTGAAACTCTGTGGAGGTTTTCCAGGGCAAGACAATGGATGGACACTGCCTTAAATCTTTTGTATTAAATGTGCTACATGGCAAACATGTGATTGCTGTCTTTCTCATCATGAACCTTTGCAGTCCTGGTTCAGGGCATTGCCATAGTAACCAGGTTTGCAGTCTTGACAGTGTGGTCCCATCGTGTTGTGGAGGCAGCGTAGACACTGTCCCGTCAGACCGTCGCAGGCGTTTTGGTTGTCCAAGTCGATGTTGTTGTTGCAGGGACACTCTTCGCAGCTGGCCCCCGGCAGGGCCAGGTTTCCATAGAAACCGGGGCGGCATCGGTCACAGCGTGGACCTGATAGTCACATTTAGTTTGAATTATCTTTGTGATACGTTTAATGTCAGTGTTGAAAACAGTAATACACATGAACAAAACTAAATGTTGCTCTCTCACGGCTAACCCTAACCCATCACGGCTGTCTGACACCAAAGAAAATGAGAAAGTTTTTCCTACAGGAGTCTGGACAGGAACTCACCTGAATGCACAGAGACAGGTGTAAAGGTGAGACAGAGTCAGGTCCTACCTGTGTGCCCCTTCCTGCAGTTACAGGTCAGACTGAGGGATTGTGGGTCATGTAGGCAGGAAGTGGCAAAGAATCGTCCGCTGCTCTGAACGTCCGGACACAGGCAGGGCTGACAGGGCTGCCTGGAGACGGGGTTACCATAGTAACCCTCAACACATCTGCAACAGCAACACAAGTGTGTGATCAGAACCAGGACACACACATTTCAGACTACATTCAGATTTCTTTCATTCTCAGAGTTAAAGAAACACGAGAACTGATAAAATAAACTCAAATTCACCGAAGATGTTTATAATTCTTTCATTAAAAAGGAAGTTAGTTAGTTTTCAAAAGATGGCGCCGCTCCAGGTGGCAGCCTGTAGCCGCAGCTCCCATCGTGTTTTTTTTAACTTTTGTTATTTGTTGGTTTATTCCTTTTCATTGTTTTTTCGGATCAATCACAACCTGTTTATAAAAGTTGTGACAATGGCTGGACTAAGTTTTGTTAGCCTTCTCCGCGTTCTTCTGTTACTTTTTTCACTCTTTGTAAGGAGAACATTGCCGGCAGCAGTGGGACATTGTTTACACGCTGAGTGAAGACCCAGAGGGAAAACTGCGAGTGTAGCATCTTTTGCTTCAGTGAAACTTGGCTGCACTCGCACATCCCGGACAACAGCGGTTGAGATTCAGGTTACAGTTTGGTACGGGGAGACAGAGACTGCTCCAAAAGTCGGAAGAAGAAGGGTGGCGGGCTTGCACTTTATGTGAGTGAGAGGTGGGCCACGTGCGGAGGATATTGACAACATGACTGACTGCATCACGGAGTACATCAGATTCTGTGAGGACACCACCGTACCAGCCCGGACTGTGCACTGCTTCTCCAACAACAAGCCCTGGATTACCAGGGACCTGAAGGCACTTCTGAACAAGAAGAAGATGGCTTTCAGGGCTGGAGACAGAGAGGAGCAGAGGAGAGTGCAGCACGAACTCAGAGACATGCTGAGGACATGCAAGGACAGCTACAGGAGGAAGCTGGAGGCTAAACTCCAACAGAACAATGTGAGAGACGTGTGGACAGGAATGAAGCACATCACGGGGATGAAGGGGAAAGACAGGCAGACGTCAGGGAGCCTGGATAGAGCAAACCAGTTTAACCAGTTTTTTAACAGGTTTAGCTCACCCCCTGCCAGCCCCCCTACGACACCTCCGGCCCCCCACACACCCACATTGTCCCAAATGGCTGACCCGACCCACCCCACAGCATTCTCTTCTCCTGTTCAACACCTCTCCATCTGCCCCCCCTCCTTCTCCCCCAACCCCTCCCCCTCCTCCACAGAAGACATCCACATCAAACCCTGCCCAAAGGTGACTACAGGCCAGGTAAAGAGGCAGCTGGAAAGACTACACCAGCGAAAGGCTGCAGGCCCTGATGGCATCACACCCAGGATCCTGAAGACCTGTGCCAGCCAGCTGTCTCCTGTACTGGGACATCTGTACAACCTGAGTCTGAGTCAGGAGAAAGTCCCTATGCTGTGGAAGACATCCTGCTTGGTTCCAGTCCCCAAGAAGTCGAGGCCATCAGACCCGGCAGACTACAGACCAGTTCGCCCTCACATCTCATGTGATGAAGGTCCTGGAGAGACTGGTCTTAGCCCAGCTGAGGCCACAGGTGAGGATGTTTTTGGATCCTTTGCAATTTGCCTATCAGCCCCATTTAGGACTCAATGATGCTGTCATCTACCTGCTGCAACGAGCCCATATGTATTTGGATGGTGGAGGAGGCACTGTGAGGGATCACATTGTTTGATTTCTCTAGTGCTTTCAACACCATTCAGCCGCTGCTACTGAGTGAGAAGCTGCAGGTGATGGGTGTTGACGACTCAATGATCTCCTGGATTACTGACTACTTGACAGGCAGGCCACAGTTTGTTCATCTGGGCAGTGTCCTGTCTGATGTGGTAGTTCAGTGATACAGGAGCTCCGCAGGGATGTGTGCTTTCTCCCTTCCTCTTCACCTTATACACCACTGACTTTCAGTACAACTCTGAGTCATGTCATCTACAGAAGTTTTCTGATGACTCAGCTATTGTCGGGTGTATAAGAGAGGGAGAGGAGGGTGAGTACAGGACACTGGTAGACAACTTTGTAGAGTGGTCCGAACAGAATCACCTGAAGCTGAATGTCAACAAGACCAGAGAGATGGTGATCGACTTCAGGAGGAAGAAGAGACCTTCACAGCTACTACGGGTCAGGGGCGAGGTGGTGGATGAGGTGGAGGACTACAAATACCTGGGAGTGGTGATCGACAACAGACTGGACTGGAAATCTAATCACGGAGGCTGTGTACAAGAAGGGGATGAGCAGACTCTATTTCCTGAGGAGGCTGAGATCCTTCAACGTGGGCAGCAGGATGTTGGAGATTTTTTACCAGTCTGTTGTTGCCAGCGCCATTTTCTTTGCTGCAGTGTGTTGGGGCAGCAGCATCAGAGCCAGCAACACTAACAGACCTTGATAAAATCATCAAGAAGGCTGGCTCTGTGCTTGGTCTCAGGCTGGAGTCTTTTGAGACCGTGGTGGAGAGGAGAATGCTGAAGTAGACTATTATCCATCATGGACAATGATCAGCACCCTCTCCATCACACAGTAGACAGACAGCGGAGTACCTTCTCTCACAGGCTGCTCCAGCTCCGCTGTCGAAAGGACAGATACAGGAAATCTTTCCTGCCACATGCCATCTCACTGTACAATAACAGCTAATACTCTGGTCATAACTTACAGTCTATAAGCACTTTAGATTCAGATTCAGATTCAGATTTCCTTTATTAGTCCCACAGCGGGGAAATTCACAGCATAACAGCAGCGAAGACACATAGTGGGAAACAATCAGAATGTAGGATAAAAAAAAATAAAATAAAATAAAAGGTAAAATAATCCAAGATAAATAAAACTATAACTGTAAGTAAACCTGTACATAGTACAGAGGGAGTATGCCTGAGAGTATACATATGAGAAATATATATAATATCTCAGGGAGTGCAAAGAAGTGAAATAGTGTTATTGTTTATTGTTCACTGTCCATTGTCTGCAGACTAGCGGGCATTTTGTTTGTTGTGTAGTCTGACAGCAGCAGGCAGGAAGGACCTGCGGTACCTCTCCTTCACACAGCGTGGATGGAGCAGCCGCTCACTGAAGGAGCTGCCCAGAGCTGTCAGAGTGTCCTGTAGAGGGTGGGACGTGTTGTTTAACAGGGATGACAGCTTAGCCATCATCCTCCCGTTTCCCACCACCTCCACTGAGTCCAGGGGGCATCCCTAGGACAGAGCTGGCCCTCCTCACCAGTCTGTCCATCCTCCTCCTATCCTCTGTCCGTGATGCTGCTGGCCCAGCAGACTATCCCATAAAAGATGGCTGATGCCACCACAGAGTCATAAGAAGGTCCTGAGGAGTGGTCCCTGCACTCCAAAAGACCTCAGCCTCCTGAGCAGGAACAGTCTGCTGTTGCCCTTCTTGACAAGGGCATTGGTGTTGTCCGACCAATCCAGACTGTCATTTAGGTGAACACCCAGGTACTTGTAGGACTTCACAGTGTCAATGTCCATTCCCTGGATGCTCACCGGTGCAGGCGGCGGAGAGTGTCTACGCCTGCTGCGGAAATCCACCACCAGCTCCTTGGTTTTACCAGCGTTGATCTGGAGGTTGTTCCGCAGGCACCAGTCCGCAAAGTCCTGAATAAGTCCTCTGTACTCTCTGTCGTCCCCATCTGTGATGAGGCCAACAACAGCAGAGTCATCAGAGAACTTCTGGAGATGACAGGATGGAGTATTGTACGAAGAAGTCTGCAGTGTAGAGGGTGAACAGGAAAGGAGCCAGAACCGTTCCCTGCGGAGCACCGGTGCTGCAGAGAAGCCGATCCGACTCAAAGCCCTGCACCCTCACAAACTGTGGTCTGTGAGTGAGGTAGTCCAAAATCCATGTAGTGAGGTGATGATCCACCCCAGCTAGCTGCAGCTTGTCCCCCAGCAGCCTGGGCTGGATGGTGTTGAATGCACTGGAGAAATCAAAGAACATGATCCTCATGTCAGGCTGGTAGGCGAACTGCAGCAGGGTCCATGAAGGAGCTCACCAGCGGGCGCAGATGGGCCGAGGACCAGTCTCTCCAGCGTCTTCATCAGATGAGACGTCAGAGCTACCGGCCTGTAGCTGTTGAGCTCCTTGGGGTGCGGTGTCTTTGGCACTGGGACGATGCAGGACGTCTTCCAGAGTTGTGGCACTCTCCCCAGCTTCAGGCTCAGGTTGAATGTGTACCTAAAAATCCCAGGTGTTCTCCACACAGAAGTTAATGTACTCCGTCAGGCAGTGGGTGAGACTGTCGATGTCCTCCCCATGGGCATCGCTGAAAACATCCCACAGTGTTGTCTTTCAGGGCCTCCTCGGCTTCTTCAGACCATTTCTTCACAGTGCGGGTGACATAGCAGGCTGCCTGTGCACAAGAGGCTTATACACAGGCAGGAGGTGCATGAGGTTGTGGTCGGCTCGGCCCAGGGGAGGAAGAGGGAGTGAGTGGTATGCCTCCTTGGTGTTGGCATAAAACAGGTCCAGTGTTTTATTGTCTCTGGTGTGGCATGTGACATACTGGGTGAATTTGGGCAGAGAGGAGAAGATGGAGAGGCATGGTTGAAGTCTCCAGAGATGAGGAGGAGGGCATCAGGGTGCTGTGTCTGCAGCCTGCTCACTGCTGAGAGCAGGACATCACAGGCTGCACTCGGCGTTAGCAGAGGGGGGGACGTACACTACCACCACAAGGGCATGAGTGAACTCCCTCGGCAGGTAGTAAGGCCTCATGCTGACGGCCAACAGTTCAATGTCCTTACAGCAGTGCTGCTCCTTGACAGTGATGTGCCCAGGGTTACACCATCTATCATTAACAAACACTGCCAGCCCTCCTCCTTTCCTCTTACCGCTCTCCTTGCTTCTGTCCGCCCGTAGGAGAGTGAAAGCCGTCCAGTTCAGCAGCCAGCTGTGTCCGGAGTTAGCGCAGTCAGCCACGTCTCAGTGAACAGCAGGAGGCTGCACTCCCGATACTCCCGCTGATGCCGGGTCAGCGCCGCTAACTCGTCCATCTTATTGGGGAGAGATCTTACATTCCCCATGATGATGGAGGGGAGGTACAGGCCGTGGTACCAAACTGCGTCTCCTCCTGGCGCCAAGGCCGACCGGCGGCCAAGGCCCCCCCTTCCTCCTCCTCTTCAGCTCGCAGGGGAACATCTGGGTCGCTCCTCAGGCAGCACCGCCGTGCTCTGCAGGGCTAACAGCTGATCCCTGCTGTAAACAATGGAGCCGTGGCTCCTGCGTTTGGTCTCCGGACACGGTAACAAAAAGTGCAAAAACCAGTAGAGCCACCAGTACAAACTCTACCAGTTTTGTGTGCATGGTGAAAAGAAAAAATTAAAACACACAAAAACAAAAAGTAAGAAGAATAGAAGTAAAAGAAAGCTCAACGGTGAGCAGGAGCTGCTGTTGTTACAGGCTGCCACTCGCATGGCAAGCGCCAACAAGACAACGAGGATGAATTTTTTTTATACACAGTTCACTGTAGCTTATCTGTACACTGCACCTTATATTTATTTTGCACCTACAATCAGTACTGCTATTTATACATTTTCTATACATTTTGATATTGCATTTTATATTGTTTTAATATGTCTAGGTTTTTTCTTCTTTTTTCTTTTTATTTCTTTGTATTGTTATTGTGTAATGCTGCTGCTACACGATCATTTCAATGAAGTATATCTATCTATCTTACAGAACGTATCACTTAACGAATCACATATCAGCTACCTGATAAACATTAGATCAGATGAACCTTTATTGATCACCAGCACGGACAGTGGGTTGTTGCAGTGGCACATGACAGCAATAAGAGGTAAAGAATAAATAACTAACTAAAAACTGACAATATTAAAAGGTGTTTTTGAAAAAAGAGCCAGTAGAGCTCTTTGTGACTGAATCTCCAGCAGAGCACGATTAAAAGTGTATTTATCATGTTTCTCGTTTATTCAGCTTTTTTTTTCTCTTGAATCTTTATTTCTTTTTAAAATGACACAGCAAAAGGACATTTATCCAGCTTTTTATCTTCATGTGTCACTTTCTGTAAATATCTCAATCTGTCGTAGTGGTATTTATATTTGTGGATATATTATGATATATTTAGCTTCTTGACCTGTCAATAAAGGGTTAGGGTTAAATCAATATAAATATAGATCACCTGTCACAGTTTGGCCCGGCGGAGTGCTCCCTGCAGTTCAGACACTCGCTGGTCTCTTCATCACACACCTCCGACAGCCCGTTACATTCGCAGGGTCGACAGAGGGGGAAACCCCAGAGTCCGGTCTGACAGCGATCACAGCGTCGCCCGGTTACCTCTGAACGACACGCACAGTGACCTCTGACCTGATCACACAGCTGGGACACTGAACCGCGAGGGTTGCACTCACAGGCTGCAAATTAATCAGCAGAAATACCATGGTGGGTGGATTTTTATTTATTTTACCTCAGAAGTACAATTATCTGTATATGCTTCATGTTCTAGCATCATTTTTTCGATGTGGTAAGCTCCTTACGTTTGCAGCCATCAGGTCCGAAGCCAAAAGTCAGTGGTGCACAGGTATCACAGCAACGGCCAATCACATTAGGTTTACATTCACAGAAGCCTCCCAGTTTACTGCAGGAAGGTCCGAGAGAGCCGTCAACGTTACACCTGCACGCTGAGTACAGAAATGAATACAGAAATGAACAAGATCAGGAATAAGAAGTCTTATGGTGATGTGTACAATGGTATAACAATACTGATGTGGTGTTTTGTGTCCAGTTCGATCACTTCAACACAAACTTTCTCAGCGTGTGCAACGACCGACTAAAGATAAGTCGAACCTCTCACCAACGACACGATGTTGTTCATTTGTTGTTCATTGATGAGCGACTCACTTGTTGGTTCGTGTTTAATTACGTACCAACGGCTCCGTTGTGGATTTGGGACGACATGCTCTTAATGAGTCCTTCACAGATTTCAGGATGAGACTCCTGTGGGCCAAGCTCGACAGTCAATCCGATACAGCGAAAGCGGCGAAAAGAGTTGAGGTCACTCTGGAAGCAGAAATCTTGGACAGACTCGATGCTGGGAATTAAACCCATCTAAAAAATAATATAAGTAAATAATTCATTATACAATATTTATTGAATGTTTGGAAAACTTTCAATAATTTCATATCTGTTGGACAGATACTGTTGAATGCATTTCCTTCTCTATTGTTTAACTGTAAGTTTTTCATTTTAAAAAGCTGATAAATGGATTCAACCACCTGTCAGAGACCATCTCCCTGATGATGCACCACTTCACCGAATATAAACACTGACAGTCCTGCTGACTAGTTTCTGTGACTAAACTGTGGGCAGGGGGCGGGCGTTAATGAACAGTTGATCATCAGAATGAGTTTTAGCTGAACATAAGACGACTTCATCACCGAGTCGATCAGGATGTATGAGCTGTCAGATCCAGGCTGTCTGTTAAAGATGATGTCCACAAAGTACCAACCGCCTGTATTCAGACACACTGGCTGATCCAGAACAGACCCCCTGGAGACAAACAAACAAACAAATAAACAAATAAACACACCAGTGCAAGAAAAGTTATTATCGAGCTATTAAATCTAACATGGGAGAGGATGTCACTGTTAATCTCCTGTTTCCTCCCAGCAGTTTCTTTTAATCGTCAGCACCTCTGATTTAAGTGTTTTTGTGCCAAAACCCAAAGACAGATTAACAACAGAGGAAACGGCTGAATGAATGTCTGTAACTGACAAATACTCCAAGCAGAGGGTCGACTTCCAACTGGATTCCTGTTCAGGCTGATTCTCTGGTGTCACTTCAAACTCCTGAACACCAGGTGGAGCTATTTTCCACATGAGCGGCTGTGGGGAGGATGTGAGCTGCACTGATTGGCCAGTCCAGTTTTTGTGTTGATCTCCTTCAGATTAATGAGGCTGCTCTTTTTAACAAGTCAGATTACAACATGAATGTATGAGATGTTTTTCATCGCTGATAATAAATTATGTATGTATAGTTTCATTTTAAGAAATCACTAGGTTTTATTTAATCTGATATAATGTTCAATCTGTCATTTGTCAATGATTTTATCTCCCACAGTTTGCTTATTGAGCTCAGTTTGAACAGCACAGAAGTAACAAACAGCAGTAAGGCTGATTTATCCTCAAAATATCAATAACAAATATCTCTGAATCCTGTGAGTTTATTTGCACTCGACATGATCAATCTCAGCATAAATCATGTTTTGGGCTCATGAACTCTCTTCACCATGTTAGATCTGAGAATTTGTCTTTTAAGGATAAAATATGTCTTGTTGTAATTAAAATATATTCAGATGTACCCAATAAATGATCTATTTACCCCATTCATACATTTATCTTCCTGACAGGCTGCTTTAAAAATAAAATGTATTAATCAGAGTGAAAATCAGGTTTATATTTGCTTCTGTGTTTCGGTGCACAGTAACAACATTGGAACATAATTAGAGAAAATAACAAGATAATAAGCAAATACTGAAATATTTAGCAAACAGAAAGGAAACAGAAAAGTGAAAGAGCTGGACAGTTGTGCAGGAATATCTATGAATACATATAAAATATGTGCAATGCAGTGTAGATGATAATCCAAAAGATGAAGATGAGCATTAACCTAACACATTGAGGTCCTGAAAGAGTCCAGGTTCTGAAGCTGATGTTCAGCTTGTAGGTGAACTGCAGGAGGTCCAGGAGTGCATCAGTGATAGATTTGAGCAAAGGGCCCTCCAAAGACTTCATAGCCAGAGGTCAGAGGTCAGACTCACTGAGTCTGGAGGTCCTGGTGTTTGGGGGGTGATGGTGGAGCTGGATCACGTCATGTCTCCAAAGAGGAGTTAAAGACATGTGAACAGCAGAGACAGCTGATCATCTTCATCTTCAGTTTTTGTCCTCTGGTGTCTCACTGCATGGACAAAGATGAGGACACCTCTGGTGCGGAATGTCCAATAATGTCCAATATTTCCATGGATGACACAAACCAAGGGCCGAATAAATCCTATGGAGTTGTTCCCTGATGTTCATGAGCTCTTCTCTGGTGACAGAGCTCCAGTTACCAATGCAGAAAACCAACACGACAAGACAAAGCAACCATCCACTATGTGCTTGATTGGTTCAGATATTAGTATCGATACCTGGATAGATATAGGAGACTGTGGCCTCGTATTACTTGGTAATTGTATCAATTTTTATGTGTTATGGTCCTCTAAATCTCAGATTATTTCAGCATCTGTAAGTGTTTTAATTGCACATCTGAACTGTCATGTGACCTTTCTGCAGGTAAGAGACTGTTGTTTTTGGATGCAGTCTCACCTGTTGTTTCCAGGAAGAATCAGAGTTTTACTTCCTGTCGGGTCGCTGCTGCAGCTGCCGTCACCCAGCAACACTGTGGTGATGCTGACTGAAGCCAGCCAATCAGACGGTGACTGCAAAGGAAGATCAGCTGATGTTGTAATACAGGAAGAAGAAATTTCAGATTAAAGCAACCAGAAATTAAAATTCAGAATTTACATAAAGTTTCTTTTAAGTTCTTAATATCGTTAAGCTTTAAAAGCCAGTGAATCTGAGGAGGGTTAGGGTTAGGGTTTCTGAAACTTTGACACTGACTGTTAATTATTCCAATTTCTTATGCTAGCCAGTCAGACAAGGACCAGAACCAGAACCAGACACAAGATCAGGACCAGAACATTGACCAGAACCAGAACCTGAACCTCAATAAGAGTCAGAACCAGAATTAGGTCACTGACAGTTTACCTCGGGCTCGTAGCGGATCACCAGCTGGTAATCCATCGATGATGGGAGGTTTTTCACAGTAAACCTAAGCCCTGCCCCCTCCAGTACTCTAACCAATCCCAGGCCAGTCCAAGTGATTGGCTGATCAGCTGTCCTCTGGCGGGGAATGATCTGCAGGGCGTGACCCACATCCAGAGGGATGCTGCTCCTCTGCAGGACGAAAAACAGCAGGTCAGGCAGAGACCACTCGTTGGTCAAAACAAAAGTGTAACAGGAAATGAAGTCGAACCTGCCCCTGCCTCCTCCTGCGAGCCAGTCGACCAGTCCTTCGAACCAGAAGGACTCGTCCGTTAGAGAACTTAAAGTCGTAACCATGCTCTCTGTAGTACTGCTCACACTGTGGTAAAATAGCTGGGTTCAACTGAAAATACACACAAATACTATATGTAAAAATACACACTGGTACTGTTTATAAAAGTATACAACATTTATACTGTTAGTAAACACATTAATACTGTTAGCATATGACATTTATACTGTTAGTAAACACATTAATATTGTTAGTATATGAAATTCATACTGTTAATAAACACATTAATACTGTTGGCCTATGACATTTATACTGTTTGTAAACATGCTAATATTGTTAGTGGACATGTCAATATTGTTGGTATAGATGTTAAAACTGTTTGGAAACAAATTTATACTGTTGGTATTGACATTAATAATATTAGTACACACGCTGATATTGTTACTCATTTCTCAGATGGTCACGTTGACTCTTCATTGTTACACACCAGAGAAGAAGAAGATGGAGGAGGAGTAGGAGGAGGAGAAGAAAAACTTCCATCATGCAGTGGGGCAGCGAGCTCTGCCTCATACAGGAAGTAGTCCAGAGGAGGCAGGAAGTACCCAGGGGCGGGGTCAGAGCAGCGCCGTCCCACCATGTTGGGTAAACAGTGACACTGTCCGTCCTCTGGAGAACACCTGAGGAGACAAGAAGCTTCAGCTGCCTTCAGTGTTTGTGTTTGTCATAAAGACCTCTGAGCTGAGAAACTAAACTGACCTTGATCATTAACTTCAGTTCACAAATTGATTTTATATATATTACATTAAGGTGTACAGATTCAGACTGTAAATATTTCAAAAGCAGAATAAACTCAGAGAAACATACATGGTACTGTGAGCTCCTCCGATATCACAGTCGCAAGGTGAACATCTGAATGCAGAGTTTCCCAAACCCCAGAAACCTGGCTGAGAAAAATCACAGGAGCATAAAATGACTTTTTGATGAATGATTGTAAAACATTCCTGCTGTTCAGATTATCATTACTGTAATCAGAGTTTATTCATGTTATCTGGGAATGATCAGTCATTATTCACTGACGAGCTGTTTATAATCTTATTCTATGTCTTGCATTTCTTACTATTTATTTTCCACTGTGTGTTTTGCTGCTGTTACACCTGTGAATTTTCCCGCTGTGGGACTAATAAAGGAATACGAATTGAATATAAAGATGAATGACACATCTCCACCATCTCCGACTGTACAACAATGAAGATAAAATATCTTGGATGTGGGCGCCGCCATCTTTCACTGATGACATAAATTGGAGCAAGAGTGTGTGCAGTAGTGATCAGGGGGAGAAGCCTCACCCACACACCATTCGATCAGTAATTAATAATTAGTAACTGCTAACTAACAATCAACTGCTAAAGTTAAAGTTACTTGTCTCCTTACTTATTTCTCAACGTTTTCACTCTACGTACTATTCCTGCATTAAATAACCAAACTGATCAGAAACACAAACACTTGAACAAACATCAGTGTGATCAGAAGTACGTAAAATGACAGAAACCACCTTTATTTGTTGTTTGATTTTTATGAGCTGTACTGCAGCCAGCCACCAGGGGGTGATCTAGATTTCTTACTTCACTGGTTTGAATCCTGAATTATATTCATATTATACAGTCATAAAAACAAGATAACTGCAGGTCTATGACATGAAGTCTGGTCTTCATCCACCACCCTTCACAAGTTCACTGTCTCCTCGTGTACAGAAAGGACTTGTTGTTAGTGCTGGATGTTAATCATGATGAGAGGAACGCTGGACAGGATCCTGGTTTTTATTTTCTGTCTGGCTGTATTCAACTTTAGAAACTTGTCACTCATTCACTCATTCATTAATTTCACTCAGACAAGTTTGTCTTCAAGTAGCTCAGAATGTTCAGCATAAAGTATCAAGAGCTCTTTGGGACAACTTGCTGAGTGTAGCCGGACTGTAAAAATGAAACTGTTTTAAAAGAAGATGAAGTCAGAAGTCGTACACCAGAGGTCACTGTGACTCATCGTCTTTAAAGTGGAACCTACCAAACATCGATCACACAGCGGGCCAGTTGCCAGACGGTCACATTCACAACTTCCTGTCTGCTGATCACATAGTCCAACGCTTCCCAAAACATTACACCTGCACACTGAAAAACACAACACACATACAGAGAAACACACAAAACCAACATTTTATAGCAGCTTTATCTCACGTATGACTCAGAGACTCACATTCATTAAAAAGGGCAGTTTACTGCAGTAATTTCAAACCAGCGCAGTACGACCAAGCATTACAAAAATAGGCAACAAAAGGAATCACAGCTTGGTGTGTTTTGGAAAAAGAGAGCAGAAGAGTTTCCAAAATCAGCGAGAAAAATATGATCTTACGATTTCTACCTTCAACTCAGGAATTATCAAAGAAAAGAAATCAAATCAGGAATAATCTAATTAAAATCAAAGCATATAAGAAAAGATCAGAATAATTCAAGCATCATATTAACATTCATGTTAAGCACTCATAGAGGTCTTCCTGTATTTAAGGTGTGAAGCAAACAGCTGATCAGACATGTTAGAGAAAGTGGATCATTTGATGTCGATGTGAAAATACACATTTTTTCTCACCCTGACAGCCGGCTGGGTCATCCTGTCTCAGATTAAAGAAGCCAGCTTTGCAGCGATCGCAGCGTTGACCTTCCACGTTTTCTTTACACAAACACTGACCGCTCAGCGCATCACACAGCCCACCGCCCTCAGAGCCAGCCAGGTCACAGTCACATGCTGAAACAAGGCAAAGTCAGACGTTAGGATGTGTGAGGTTTTAATGGAACAATAAACTGATTTCAACCTCACTCCAACATCAGTCTCAAAAAAATGACACCAGATGTGAACAACTTGTCATGACTGGAAATGAAGAACATCCTGGTGTTTTGATCTACAGTTAAATTCTGCCCTTCGAAATGACCCACATAGGATGACTTGAACCAAATGGGATGTGAGGAACAGGAAGAATCCACATTGTTGGGATTTTTATTTTTTATCAGGGGTCCAAACAGCAGCACTCACTGCTGTAGCTCCATTGGTCTTGTTCTTGTTCTAACCCTATTACCAAGATTTACATTGATGGCCTTCAATTGAGAAATCTGGGTGTGGTTTCTTAGTTAGACTAAAGAAATTAGTAGAGGAGGAGTCTCAAGGGTTAGGGTTAGGATGTTATCTACAGGATGATAAATGTCACTGTTGCAAATCCTTTTTAGTTAAAAACCAATAGAAGAAGTGAAAAGTGTGTGATGAGCACTGAATAAATGAAAGCAGATGAGGCGTACGTCTGCAGGCGTGCGGGTCGTCTGTCGCTCTCTGTGGATCCTGATACAGAAAAGGTCGACATTGCTCACACTGAGGCCCCACCCTGTCATGGCGGCAGTCGTCACACACGCCACCACTCACACCGCCCGTTGCTTCAAAACGAACGGCGTCAAAGTGACACGAGCCCGAGTGACCGTGACAGTTACATCCTGAGAGAGACACACAAAAAAACCAGGACATTACAAACTAAAAACAAGACCATCTTTCAGTCAACAGTCTTTAAAAAACATAAAAAAAACAGATGATTCCTGACAAAAAACACTGAGACTAAAATGTATTAATACTGCATTATGATCTTTATATAATCTTAAGCAAAGAATAAAAATGTTAGCTTTCTATTACTTCATTAAATACAAACTACAAAATGAAATAATAATAATAAATAAAATGAAATAGAAAACAAATGTTATCTTCTACTTATTTCTACCAAAATGACTTATGATGTCATGTGCTTTACATTTTCCATCAATGTAACGAAGAAATAACTCATTTTTTACTCCTGCAGACACCGGCTGCGTTTTCTCCTCCAGGCCTCCAGGGGGAGTCGTGGTGAAAGTCCTGACATCTCTCACAGTTTTCTCCAGCAGTGTTGTGCTGACAAACACATCGGCCGTGAACCTGAAGAACAGAGGACATCTTTACCTGCTGTAAATTTATATTTATCAATGTAACAGTGTCATATAATCCACGTCCTCTGTCCTCGTTTCTGAACGATTCCAAAAACAGTTTGCTTTCAGACATTCATCCCAGAACAGGGTTAGGGTTAGAGGCCAGTCCTGTTTAATGTGTTTACGCAGGAACATCTGTTGGTTTCACACAGATTGAAAAGTTTCTCCTTCTGAAGGCAGCAGGACACAAAGTGTCCAGACCAGTTCTGGTCCTTACCATGGCAGTCTGGGTGAAGACGTCCCCCCATCCCCGGTCTACAGGTGTACACTGGCTGGCATGTCCGTTACAGAAGCAGCTGCCTCGAACCACCATGTTGTAAAGAGCATAATAATATTTGTCCTCAGGGTTCCTGCGTCTTCGAGCCAGCAGAGTGTCGCCCAGCGTGAAGAGATGAGTGAAGTTCACCCGGATATTTGTCAGGGTGATCAGATCTGAGAGAACATGTAGAAAGGTTTAATATGTCAGATATAAACCTGCTTCAGTTCAGACTTCCTGGCTGTGAAGTAAACATCCTTCACACAGATGGACATCTTGAACACTGGAGGTGAATCTGAATCTCTGAGTCCACTGGACAAACTCCTGTTTTGTTGCTTGGGGTAACTTTACATTCAGCTCAGTCAGTCAGTTAACCATCAGTCCCGTTGCCATGGTTACGTGCAGGTTAATACACCTTGAATAATTAATATCTCACACACGGCTGACAGCCAATCAGAGAGCAGGATTCTCTTATTAAATGAGACCTCACCTTGGACGTTCGGCGCATACAGGTTTTCTATTTCAAAGATGGGATCCAGAGCTTTCAGCACCACCTGGTGGCCAAACACAATAACCTCAATGTTAGTGGGAACCTCTGAGCTTGATTAGTGATGATCTTGTTGTTTGATTATGATAAAAGTTTTAATTCCTGGATCGAGGTTGGAGGGTTAGGTCTTTGTGAGTTTGTGAAATCATGTTTCGTCTTTGTTTCTTCCTTTGAGGTCTCTCTGTGTGTGTTCATGTGTGTGTTGTGTGTATAAATAAAGTTGAGTTGAGCTGAATGTGTTACCTCTCCATCAGTGGACGGCTCTGATCCCGAGTATCTGCTGTCACAGACGACATCGTCTATGCTGTCGGCCGGCCGATTGGACACAGAAGGAAAATGAAGTGAACAATCTTCTGCAAAGTATCGAAAAACTTTCCAAGTTCGTCCAAAATCCTTCGAACGCTCCACCAACATGGCAGCTGGACGGAAACTCTGCACAGAGGGAGCACAGGAAGAAAAACCATCCATATGTGGGGATAAGCGGAGGAGATAATGGAGGGATGGATTAGGACGTTATCGTGGACAAAATATTGTGACATATTGTGAGTATGTCTGTGAGTCCTACAACAATCATAATAATAATATTAGTGGTGAAATGCTACGCAGCTGTGCGTCTGTTGAGTGTCAGCTGACTCCTTCGAGTCCTGGCTGCAAAGAGCAGATCTGAGCCAGTCTGCAGGTCTGGTTGTGTTTTGAACTTTAATCGTCTTCAGTTGGCAGCACTCGGCTGACTTCAGTCTCAAACTTTGGTCACAGTGCTGCCTTCTGTCACCGTTTGGCTGCTGACTGCTTTTGTTTTTGTTCGCTGCCGTTAATTTATGTGTCACATATCACTAAGAATCAGTCTTCAGGTGACCTACAGCTTTAAAGTATTTTAAAGAGAAACAGAAAGAGGACCAGTCACAGGTCAAAGTTCAATAAGTTGAAGAGAAGTCAGTGAAAGTTTTACCTTGAAGGTCAGAACCAGGTGGCTGAACTGGAACACTGTCTCCAGATCCAGCCGGATGCTGACCTGATGGACTCCTGCAGATAACAGCGCAGAAGTACATCGATCGATCAGGGTATTTATTATTTTACCCCGTGACAATATGTGGAGATAATGGGGATATTACTGATTCAAGTATTGATTATTGCTAGTGTTATGTCAAAGATTACCTGAAACATTTTCAGCACATCTCCTCCTGTTTACACTGATGATCCAACCTGTTTGGACAGTCCTACATTTCCCAGAATTCACAATGAACTCTGTGTTAACAAACCTTTAGTTCTGCTGTGCTAACAGCTTCATCCACTCAGTGCTGATGAGATAATATCTCTGTCTGCCTTTGCTGTAAAACTCACTCCTGTTAATGAAGGTAACGGGACTTTTCTTATTATAGAGAACAAACTTGTTCGATACAAAAGTTGTTTTAAGGAAACTTGAGTCTGTTTATCAGATGATTCAGTGCTTCATTTAAAGCAAAAAAGAAAATGCTGCATAAACAGGTGATGCATAAAACAGGTAAAGTTCAGCTCAGGTGAGTCATCCTTTTTCCCTCTCTGATTGGACCGAGTTTTTACCTTTATAATGATTTAAACTCACCATTCTCAGACTGCCACCACTTCAGTTTTCTCTCTGGGTTGAAGGTCATGATGATGTTCTCAATGCGGTGGCTGTTGGGGTTGCTATAGCGACTGTACGGCAGCCGTGAGTCACATGTGAAACATTTCTGCTCCTCCTGATGGATGAAGACACATTAAAGATCAATAATCATCAATACTTCACTGTGTGCAGTATTCAGACTGTTTGTTACTGATCCTCAAGTCTCATTTTCTTTAGCAGCTTCTGACTTCTTCAATTTCTATTCTTCTATTTTCTACCATCAAGTGACCAGCTGACATGTGAACAGGTAAATTATCTCACACCAAAACACTGTTGATGAGATGGTTAGACTTCTTAAATCCGATCATTTTTACAGTGTAGTGTACATATTTTTTATTTTGACAGTGTAGAGAATATTACTTTAATTGTTTTTACAGTTTTTTCTTTTATTGATCCTGCAGTAAAGATCAGAGAAACTCCAACATGTATTGTTGGGTCTATTATATTATATATTATTATATTAGAGAGTTCAGTCTGAACCTGCTCTGTGTGAAAGGTGTCATGAGATGATGCTAGATAAATAAAACTGAACTGAATTCACTTAATTTGCAGGAATGTGAAGAAAACTGTTCAGTATCTAACTCTGTATGAAAGAGGTATTTCAGTGAGAAAATAAAGGTCATAAAGACTGAGGGGATGACAGTGGCTAAAGGAGAAGAAAAAAGAAAGAAAGACTTGCAGGAATGAGGAGGAGAAGTGGAAATAATTCCTCAGGGTTGAGAGAACAGCCTCAGATAATAAAGTGACAAATCAGAACATGTTTCAGTATGAAAGTCAGAGTGTGAGCCAGAAAAACATCAGTCAGACAGGTGGCAAAGAGATGAAGCAGAACACAGAGTTCAGCTGAGATTTACACATGTACTGTATGTAGGGGTTATACTGTATACATTGATTATACTGTAAATACGGATTATACTGTAAATATGGATTATACTGTAAATACGGATTATACTGTATATACTATAAATATGGATTATACTGTATATACTGTAAATATGGATTATACTGAATATATGGATCATACTGTATACATGGATTATACTGTAAATACAGATTATACTGTATATACTGTAAATACAGATTATACTGAATATATGATTATATTGTATAAATGGACTATAGTGGATATATGAATTATTCTTTGTGTATATATATATATATATATATATATATAGTTCACACTATATATTCTCACACACAAACACCTCCCCCCTCCCCTTGTTATAATGTGACCTCTGACCTCCAGGTATCCGATGATGCAGTAGTTCTGTGGTCCGTCCAGACCGCAGGTAGATGAAGCCAACAGCTGAGCTGCTCGACCCATCATCAGGTCACCAAGCTGGGGGTTACAATTGCCACCGGTACACTGGTCCTGGAGGTCCAGGAAGTCCTGGAGCTGAACAGCAGGAAGAAAACCTGCAGGGGGATTGATGGGTCACAGAAACTTTAAATTCAGAACACCTTTCAGAGTAATAAGTGTGACACGCTGGCACGGCAGTGCAGTGGAGAGCACGGCAGCGTCACAGCAGGGGTCTCTGGGCTTCAACCCAGTGGCTGGCCAAACAATGTGCTGACTGTGCAGAAGATCACAGCCCCCCCCCCTCCCACTGTAGGGGTCAAAGGTGAAGGGTTTACTTTAGTGTGTCAATGTGTTAAAAGTGTTAAACACCAAAATATCTACAATCTGAATCTACCTGTAATACACTTCATCCCATTCCACCTGCATCAGTATACCTGCATCAATACACCTGGATCAGTACACCTGGATCAATACACCTGGATCAATACACCTGATCTTATCCTCCCTCCCAATACTTTATGTATGTCTTCTGACTCCTCTACCGCTTTCCAACTTACTGATGAAGAACATGAAGAACATCTTGTCCTGAGATGCCTGCTGGTCTTGTAGTCTCTAGTGGTCTCAGATGGACTCTGATCTCTGGTGATTTCTGGTGGTCTTTGATGGACTCTGGTGGTCTCAGATGGACTGAGGGTGTCTGAGTCACTCCAGTGAAGCACAAAAAGTGGTTGTTCCCATACCTGTTCATGGAAAGTATAATTTATTGTCTGAAGGCTGATCTGAGGTCAGAGGTTTGCGGTGGCCCGTAAGGACAAACACGAGTTTGTTTCCAAAAGGTTTGTTTACGTGATGAACTGAACCACTTGGTGGTTGTTTTTATGGTAAGCGATGTTTTTTAGGCCTGTGCTACCAAACTTTGAAACTCTGTAGCTCCCCAGCTAAGTGACAAACAAGTTAAGAAAAATCTAAAAAACAACAGCTTTGTGATCTGAGACATTACAGTTGAGATCTGTGGTTGAAACTAAAAGACTGAATATGATTCAAGAAACCGCAGGACTAAAGGTTAAAAGGGACAACGGACATGGAGTTGACGGTTAAATTAAGAGCAGCCATGATTGGTCCAATCAGCAGGTATAAAGTCAGTGCAAATAAAGGACTCAGTTCTTTAACTTATTTTATAAGGCAGAACAGGCAGGTGGGAAGGGGCAAATAGTTTACATAGTGCCTCTAGTGATCTATTATAGTGAACACCCAGCTTTATTTCAGCAAAGGTATTTCAGGTTTCTGGGGCTCTGGGTTATACATGAATCTGACTCGCGTACTGTGCTGGACCCTCCCCCACACAGCAGTAAACCATGAACCCTGAAGGGACTGATGAACTTTAATGGGAATGTTTGGGCCTCCACAGTAATTGTGGGATTTACTGAACATGTGCATGTTTCTGCTGAAACTCTGAGTACAAAGTGATCTTACATTTAAACCTGTGCACACAGTTCTGTTCATCAATAACAATATTGATGTTTATTGCTGTTAACTCTATCTATCCCAGGAGGGAGATCAAAGCATATCAGAAAATATAAAATAATAACCTGAAAGTCAAATGTCATGGATGAAGTGAAAGCAGAAGTGCAGTTCTTAACCCTAACACAGACTATAAAGTACCCTTCATCATCTGAGCAGAGGAAAAAAGAAACTCATGTTCATGCCATGTTAACATTTTTAAAGGATTGCTTTTTTTATCTGGGCTACTGGAGCCTTGTTCTTCTTCTTCTTGAATGAAAACTCCAATCTGCCAAATCACACTCAGGCACAGAAAATGATTGCTGTCTTGCAGTTCTCTGATGTGATATATGTTTGATTGATAAAAAAATGCTGTATTTTTTTTATACAATTGCCAATGTAACAGGCTGTTAGTACATCACAGGTATAACATCATATGTATATAAATTATTCTAAAACTATATGTTTGATGAGCACCTTTAATATAAAACTAAAGTACTGAGGTTCTTTCACAACCTGCACGTCCATAAAATCCACTAACATTTTTAACTGCATCTAATCTATGTAAATATCTGAGAATCTCTGGTTCTATTACTTCAAGAAGATATATGGAAACAAGACAACATGTGAGGGATCACATATCATCCTATTTCCACATACGCATATCTACTGTAAGGCTGAAGCGATTGTTCCACTATGAGAACCCCACCCACTCACACTACATACATGACAATGACACTGCCTGATTGTGTTACAAACAAGCAGAGTTCACTGAAACTCCGAGCTAGAACTGATCTCTTATATCTACCAGAGAACAAACGTTCTGTCAAGTCAGAGAGTGAAAGAAGAAACTGTTAAATAGGATTCAGACAGGCGAGGATGTAAATGATTATTTTGTTTGATTAGTTTAAATTACGACTTTACGCTTTTATCAAATAAAATTAAAGAGCTACTTTCCCCCTTTCTGCTCTCCCTGGGAAAAGATCAAAGGTCCATCCACGCAAGGTTCTCAAGAACCCTTAGAACCTCATCCACAAATAGTGGAACCTTATCAATGAACAATGGAACCGTGTCAATAATCACTAGAACCTAATCAATGATCACTAGAACCTGATCAGTGATCACTAGAATCTAATCAATGATCAGTGGAACCTCATCGATAGCCATTGGAACCTAAACAATAGCCAGTAGAACACTATTCTAATAGAATAGTGGAACCTCATCAATAAACAGTGGAACCTCATCAGTGAACAGTGGAACCTTATCAATGAACCGTGGAACCTCATCAATGAATAGTGGAACCTCATCAATAAACAGTGGAACCTTATCATTGAAGAGTGGAATCTTATCATTGAACAGTGGAACCAACAATGGAACTTTATCAATGAACAGTGGAACTGTGTCTACCGCCAGTGGAACACCATCAGCGTCTTTACAAAGTGTGCCAACACAAACAGCTTCATCTCTCGCAGTTTTATATTCAGCTGCATATTTGAGGGTTTGTTCTACAAGGTTTCTGCCATCCTGGTAAAGTATAAATTGGTGCCTTACTGGTCGTCTCTCAACACCTCCATGTTTCATCAGTTCAGGGCTCTCTGTAAGTCTGTTTTGTTTGTTTCTCTGTTTATTTATTTCTATATTTGTTCTTGTGTCTCCTGTCATGTTGTACTGCGCTTTGTTCTGACGTGATGGTGTGACAGTCGGGATACTAAGGCAGAGTTCTTTTTACCGCACTACTACCAAATAACTGAATTTGATTAAAAGTAATCTCTTGGCACTTTACATATTAAGCAGGTAGTTCTCTTCATAGCGTTACAGAGATCCAACAAGAACAGCAGCAACAAGAAATGTTCCTCAAAATCACAGCAAGTTAAAGTTAAATGTTTTTTAAATTCACTTCTATCAGCCTAATAATATTAATATAATAATAATAATAATAATAATCTCTCTCCACAGTTTTTATGAAGTGACCTGCTGATTCTTACTGTCCCACCTGATGATTAATGACAGTTATACAGTGTGACTCTTTGTTGCAGATGCTTATTCAGCTCGTGAAATTTACACTAGACTAAATGAAAAAACAGAGTTTAGGATTAGCATTCACTTGCACAGGCACAAGACCTCCAAACTAAAACTACACTCAGCAGTATCACCTCACTTTATCAGTTTAGATTGCACATGCAACAAAAACATTTCTCTTCCAACATGTCACATTAAGATGACACTTTATCAGCAGTCTGATATAATTCACTACCAGAAGGCCTGAAATTCAGAAATCACTGTGAGGTCAAGCCATTTTTCTCCAGTCAAAGAACAGAAACCAACACTGACTGGGCCAAGTTCAGATTCATAAAAAACTTTCATGTATTAACAAAAGAGCGAATGTGAACGTACCTGCCTCTGCTGCCACACTGAAAGAATGAACACATCTGGGCAGGTAGCAGCTCACCTGAGACAAATATAGCCTGAGGGCTGCTCATGTGGATGAGCGAGAGAGACAGACAGACACAGAGAGACAGACAGACACAGAGAGAGAGACAGACACAGAGACAGAGACAGAGAGACAGAGAGATTTTTTATTTTTAGAAATTATTTATTTTTCAATATGTTTTGATCTCAACATTAGAGTTAACAGTTTATAAAAATGCTTTTGTTTTTTAAAATGTTTTTTAAAACTGGTCTCATAAAAACTCTGGGTTGAAGCTCAGCTCCCCATCAACGACAGAACAAACAGCTTTGTTAAAACACCACTGAGATAAAAACTCTTCGACATTGTTCATGAGGGAGTAAAACCTGAAGTCCACTCTGACTCTGGCTTTCACCAGAGACACAAACATGGGCAGCAGCTTGTCACCTGAAGCTTGTTCAGTGTGTTTCTTTCTGCTTTTGTAAATGCTCAGTTTGGCCTGACCCAAAGCAGTCTCAGACCAAACCTCATTGCAGTTTAAAAACACAGTTTTCAGCTTTTCAAATTAGCTTTTTAGTCTCTTACAGTCCAGGAAACAGTGAAAGATGGTCTCTGGTTTTTGGCAGAAAGGACAGTCAGTGGACACAGTGGGGTTGATCTTAGAGATAAAGCAGTTGACAGCCAAGCGCCCCCTGCAGGATTCTCCACTGCAGATCACCTGACCTCTTGTTTAAAGGAGCTTTATACAACACCCTCCACACCGGTTTACAGTCCTCCTGCACAGCCAGCCTCTCTCTCCACACAGTGTCCCTTCCTCCCACTCAGCTGTCTTTTGTTGAAGGCTTGGACACAGAGTTTGTACAGAGCCTTCCCGTTCACCATGTGCATGTTGACTCTTTGAGAGACCAGCAGCGGTGCCGTCAGCTCAGACTGGTCTACTTATAACCCCAGCTCAGGGAACGGATCCCCTTCATCGGGAGTTTCTGCTCCGCTGGCGTAGTCCTGCAGCATCTCCAGTTCCTCAGTGGTCAGTTTTGTAGTCCATGCGTTTAAAATGTTCCTGGTGTGCCAATTTGACCTCAGTCCAAGTCGAGAGGCTGAGAGGTCTTGCAGCAACCACAATGCATCTCAGCTTCACTGCCCCGGCTGAGACCAGTCTCTGGGAGAGCCCAGGTCTGCTGCTGTCCCGCACATCCAGCTGGGCCCCGTGGATCAGAGGCTCCTCCAGGAGCCAGAACAGCGAAGCATTTAAACCATTTAAAAAAAGTCAGTTTTTCAAACCTGCTATCTTTCTTAAAATGATGCTGGTTGTTGCTTTCCACACGAGGTCTTCACTTCCTGTGAGGTATCTCTGTATGAACTGCAGCCTGAACGCTGCTGCTGCTCTGCTCTGCAGGTGCACTAAGCCCTGCCCCCCCTCTTCCTTTGGCAGGTAAAGGACACTGTAAGAAATTTACTAAGACTGCCTGTATTTTTTGTAACAAGCCAACAGGAGGCTCCATACAAGTTAATTTATGCCACAGACCAGATGCCACCAGGTTATTAATTATCAGGGCCCTTCCCCTGTATGATATCTGAGGTAACAGCTACCTCCACTTTGCCAGCTTCCCCTCCACTTTCTCCACCACTCCCTCCCAGTTTTTCTTAACAGTCTCATCATCCCCCAGGTGGATCCCCAGATATTTAAACCCTCCTCTCTTCCACTCTAACCCTCCTGGCAGCTGAGGCAGCCCTGCAGACCAGCTTCCAACTGCTAAGGCCTCACTTTTTCATTTATTTTGGCAGCTGAGATCTTCCCACACTTTTTAACTATGGCTGTTAAAATGTCTACATCCTTTTGATTTTTTACAATGACAACAATATCATCAGCATATGCAGACAAGATAAAATGTGTGTTAAAATAAGGTAAAACCAGACCATCAATGAAAGAACGAACATTGTGCAACATTGGCTCAATAGAAAGTGTGTACAGCATACCAGACATCGAGCAGCCCTATCTAATGCCTCGATTTACTTTAAAAGGTTTACACAAACCACCATTAATTTTCAGTACACTCTAAATGTCTTCGTACAGCACCTTAATCTTAGCAATAAGTCCAGGATTGAGGCCGAACCTCTTTAACACTTTCCAGAGGTAACGGTGCTTAACCCTGTCAAAAGCCTTTTCCTGGTCCAAAGAAACCAGACCAGCATCAAAACCCAATGAACCAGAGACTTCCAAAATATCTCGAATTAGTGACACATTGTCAACAATGGACCTGCCGGGCACACAGTAGGTTTGTGTCCTGTGGATGACCTGGTCCATCACCTTCCTCAGTCTGTTTGCTAAGACTTTGGAGAGCAGTTTGTAGTCTGTGCACAGTAGAGACACCGGCCGCCAGTTCTTAATGTCTTGTAGGTCGCCTTTCTTTGGTAACAGGGTCAGCACGGCTCTCCTGCTGCTCCTGGGCAATGACCTGTCGCTCAAGCTTTCACTGAGCACCTCTAAAAGAGAAAGCTCGGTAAAACTCTGGGGGTAGTCCGTTGATCCCGGGGGCCTTCCCCCCCTTCATTACCTGCAGCGCTGCAAACACTTCCTCTGAGGTCAGAGGACCCTCCAGCTCTTTGTTGGTCTTCAGTGTACTCACTCTGATAAAGCTGAGCGTAGAACTGGACCGCTCTCCGTCTGATCTCACCAGCTTCGGTCAGCAGCTGTCCTTTGTCCGAGCGCAGAGCGTGGATGAACCTGCTCTGCCCGTTCTTCTTCTCCAGACCAAAGAAGAAACTCGACGATGCGTCCATCAGTGCAGTGCTCTGGAAGTGAGACCGGACTAATGCCCCCTGTGCTTTAGAGCCCAGCAAGTCTGCCAGTACGGCTTTTTTGGATTTGAGTTCTTCAAAACAGCCTCGAGTTAGGGTTAGGGTTAGTTCCACTATTTCAGTCTCCAGATCTCTCATAGATTTGATGTCCTGAGAGACATTGAGGATGTACTGTTGACAAAGCTGTTTAATCTCTATTTTCCCACACTCCCACCACTGCTTCACTGATGTAAAATCTTCTTTTCTAGTTTTAAAAATGTTCCAAAAATATATAAGTTTCTCTAAAATGTACATCTAAAAGCAAAGCAGTGTTAAACTGCCAATAAGCAGACTTGTGCTTGACATTTGCAATAAAAGCTGTGAAAGACACCATGGAGTGATCTGAGAAACCTACAGGTAAAATGCTGCACCCTCTAAAAACACTAAAATGATGCTTAAAGCAATAAAACCTGTCTAATCTGGCCATAGATAGAAAGTTGTCCCTGCTCACCACCCAGGTGTACTGTCTGTTTTCTTGGTGCATTTCCCTCCATAGATCAGTCAACCTGTGCGTCTCCACCTGCTGCTTCAGAGCACGTTGGAGGCAGCGTGAGGCTCTAAGTGGTTTCTGTCCAGCTGATCGTTTTCTTCAGTTAAAATCTCCTCCTAAAAATAAAAACTCTTCTGGCCCACACTGATTTAAAACCACACTGAGATCATTTAAAAGCTGAACTCTCTCCGGTCCTGAGTTCTGAGCATGCACATTTATGAAAAACAATAGTAAAAAGCTCATATTTGGCTCTGACCACCATCAGTCTGCCCTTTATTCTTTCCTCCAGCTCATAGGATTTGGGCAGAAAGTTTCTGGAGAAGAGGAGTGCCACCCCTCCACTAACTCTGTCTAAATGACTCAACACCACGTCTCCGTCCCACTCCCTCCTCCAGTCAGTCTCATTTAAAGTGTCGCTGTGCGTTTCTTGAAGAAGCATTACATTAATGCCCTTCAGTTTCATTAGCTCAAACACGTTAGCTCTCTTCCTCACATCTCTGGCTCCGTTTAGATTTAATGTGGACACTTTGAAATCGCTCATGATTTCTGATGTGGTAAGTGACAGACAGAAAGAGATAAGCAGAAAGAGCCAGACAGTCTTACATGGCCTCTGAGTCTTCATCATGAATAATTTCTTGTTTGAGTTTCTGAACTATTTTCTTCAGTCTGTAGATCTCCTGGTCAGTATAACCTCCTTTTCCTGCCTGTTTCATCTGTGACCTCACTGAAAGTACAAACAGTGCTTTGTTTGGGAAGAACTCTTCTATTTTCACATTTTTGGTTATTTGTAAGAATCTCGTACCTTGTTGTATCTCATAGCTTTGTCCCTGCTGTGTTTTGACTGAAGGCTGAGAGTCAGTCTGAGACTGGCTGTCCTCATCATGACAAGCCTTCCTCCTCCTCCTCCTCGTCCTCCTCCTCCATGCTGGACTCAGGTTCTGGCTGGTTCTGCTCCTGCTGCCTGCCTCTGCTCTTATTAGCTCCTCCTTTCTCAGCCTGAGACTCACTGCTGATGGATGACTGTTTCCTCTTAAGGAGGGGGGGTTTAAAAAGGTCTTTTCCCCCCATCAGGTGTCCCTCAGTGTTCAGCCTGTCTATGTCCTTCACTGTTTTCTCTGCAGTGTCCAACGCTGCAGTCTGCTCTCCTGCCTCGCTGTCATTTTTCCTGCCGTCCTCTTTCTGACTGACGGCTGCTTCTCGCTCAGATTCAGTGTTTTCCGTGACTCTGCTGTGTCTCAGTGGTCTCCTCAGCATCCTGCTCAGTCTGACTCTGAGTCTCCTCACTCTGAGCTTTCCTAACAGAGGAGGATTTTTCAGGACAGGCTCGCACTAAGTGTCCCTCCCTCCCACAGCCAAAACACTTCAGCGTCCCTGAGGTGACAAACACCACATATTCAAAGTCGTCCACTCTCAGGTTAAACACCAGACTGAGCTCCTCCTTCTTGTTGAGGATCATCTGAACCTGCCGTCAGTGTGACACGATGTGTCTGAGCAGCGGTGACTTGCAGCCCGACAGCAGTGTCCTGACCGGGGAGACGATCTTCCCGTGCCGGGCCAGCTCTCTGAGCAGCACTTCATCACTGATGAAGGGCGGCACGTTGGACAGAGTCACTCTCTTTGTCGGAGCAGTGAGAGGAGACACCAGACACAAACGCATCATTGATAACGATGCCTGTCTCCATCACTTTGTTGGCTTTGTCCACGTCATCCACAAACATCATCACCACCACCGCGCCGCTCATTCTCGCAGCGGACTTTATGCTTCTGTGTCCGACAACCTTCGCCACGCCAAACCGCACTCCTCCACCGAGCAGGGGAACCCAGGGCAGATCTTAAAGCCACGTTTCCTGCTTCAGAAACTCCATCACCATTTAGAGTGTTTGACACGCCGACCAGCAAATGCTGGCGACCGCAAACACACACACACACAAACCCCGAAAAACCCTGATACACCCACAAACACTCCAAAACCTCACAAATCTACAATACACTCTATTTACAACATCTACTAACTAATAAGAGAGAAAAAAAAGCAAATCTGATTGCTCACAATTGCTCTCACATGACGCTGAGAGAGAGAGAGAGAGAGAGAGAGGATTTTTTTCAGCTTTATTTTTCAAGACAATGTCAACATGTTTTACTTTCTATATTTTACATTTATTTTTTTGTATTTCTATTCATATTTGATCTGTCCTAACAAGTGAATTTCTCTGATGCTGGATTTATGCAGTTTTATCTTAGGGTTAGGGTTAGGGTTAGTGGAAAGTGGTAATGTTTTAATAATAAAGTGGTAATATTTTCAGAGTAAAACTGATAAAGCAGGTGCGTTAAGAATGTATTATTGGCACTGCTAACTAATGTGTTTTTATCCATCTGCTGTGAAATAAATGTTGTCCACAGATGAAATGTAATAAAGTAAAATGTTTGTCATGTTCAGGTGTCAGAGGCACACCTGTGACTGTCTGACCATCCGACCACAGTAACAGTTTGGTTATTTCGTGTAATGTTGTGTTTGAAGTGTTGACCAGGACAAGAAGTTGGGCAACTTCAGCAAAGACTCTGTTAGAAGATTAAAAAGTCAAAGACCTTACAGGCAGTATTAAAGTGATTTCATATGCAAAGTCAGAAGAAAAAACTTGAAAAGAAACCAGCAGATTTTTGTCAGAGTCATCAATGTTCAGGGTCCATGTGTCTGCTGAGGCCAACAGGGAGGTCAGAGGTCAGATGATAGCCCCCCTTCACGGTGTCATTGTAGTTGGGGGCTTTGAGGGAGGGCTGGAAGAGAAAATCACTGTAAAGCTTCACCAGGACAGCCTGAAACACCAGGAACACCCAGAACACCATCCACAGATGTGACCTGCGTCTCCTTTGCGTCTCCGTGCTGTAGGAGGCGCTTCCTATATGCTCTCTGGATCACCGTGGCTGCCACTTCTACTTGTTTCCTCTGCAGGGTGCTGCCGGTTGGTTCATGTGACACCTGTAGGTAACAGTAATCACCTGTTAGGTTTGGTGTAGGTCTGAGGAAGTCAAAAACTCTCCTCTGCAATGGCGGTAAAAAGTAGAGTATGTAAAGGTGTGTACTGTAATATATCTGTACTGATAGTAAATATGTATAGACTACAGTCTACAGTGTGCACAGTACAGCTTGATGCATTTGTGTCTTTACTACAAACAGCTCTGAACTTTACTGACTTTTCTTTGACTGATGTTTGCATCTAGTCAAAGGTGGAATAGTTCAATCACTTTGATTTATATCATGTCAAATACAATCAAACAAAAATGTGTTTCATTTATTAACCATCACAAATTACATGCTTTCTCTGTTATTTTAATGAGAAGCTCGCCACTTTGATTTCTAATAAACTTCAGTAAGACTGGCTAATACTTGACCTTAGAGCCATTCATCAAACTGTTTAATATAAAATAAAATCAGGAAAGATTGCTTCTGCTGGAGAACAATTATTAGTATAAAAAAATATCATACTGCTGAATTACACAACTACACAGGCTGGAATAAAATAAAAATGTTGCTCATGACTGTAAAAGTTTAACTGAGCTGCAGAGAAAGGAATAAAAGATGTTTTACATGCAAGAGAAGAAAAACATAAAACCTTGGATGAGTTGGCCACAAACATTTTCTCCATTCTTGTCTTCAGATCATCCATCTCTTCGGGATCACACACCTGTACACACAACAACAGCAACACGCAACCACGCAACAACAACAACAACAACAACAACAACAGGATGACAACAACATCAACAACAACAATGACAACAACAACATCAGCAACAACAACAACGATAACACCAACATCAACAACGACAACAACATGATGACAACAACGTCATCAATAACAATAACAACCACAGTAACACCACCAACAAGAACAACATCAACAATGACAACAACATCAACAACATGATCAACATCAACAACAAAGGTAACAACATCAACAACAATGCCAACGATAACAGCATCAACAACGATAACATCAACAACACGATGACATCAACAACAATGACATCAACATCATCAATAACAGTAACAACCACAATAGAAACAACACAATATCATCATCAACAATAACAAAGATAACAACAACAACAACAACAACAACAATGACAACAACATCATCAACAACAACAACAAAATGATAACATCATATCATCAACAACAATAATAATGTGTGAGCAGGTTACTTGAGAAGCGAGTGCACGGAGGACATCCACACAGTGGATCTTGTCTCCATGAACCAGAGGCAGATCCATGTGGATCAGTTTGATGGTGTTTGGTTTGGGGATCCTCAGAGGACCCTGCAGAGTGTCGCAGAAATCTGACAGCTCACTGTGGAACACAGTTAAGTCTATTAGAATCCACCTGAGACCACTGTAGACCACATTAAAGTCTAATCGAGTACTCGGATATCTGCTCTACTTTGGGTGACCAATGATCTCCTCCTCACTGCTGACGTTGGTGAAAGGCCTGCCTGGAGTTTACTGGACTAAAGCTAATATCTTCATCTGTCCTCTAAATGTTTGGACAAAACTGAAGATGACTTGAAAGTTACAAACATAAACTAATATATACGTTTGCTTCCACCAACTTAAACAGGTCTTTTCTTCTTTGACAGTCAAGAGGAACATGAACCTGAGTTAATACACCAGAAAACACACTGGACCTCTGCTCAGTAACATCTGGAGCTACATGAATCCACCAGGACACCAACTGTCTCCTGTTCTTGTGCCAAAACAAACATGCAGCGACATTCGTGCTGAAAAGCTGAAAAAGGAAGCTGAGGAGAGTTTGGTAAGATCCTGGATGGAGAGGCCACAGAGCGACCTAGGGGTGACTGAACTTTGTAAAAAAATGAAGGTAACTTCAGGTAAAACTGCCAAAGTCAGTCTGAAATATCAAACACTTGATATTAGATCATAGGGTTAGGGTTAAGGTTATCAGAAGTTCTGGTTTAACTCTGACTTTGCAAAGACACTTCACTGCTACATCTCTAACCTGTGGATTTCAACAGTCTTTATACCCTCTGTCCTCAACTCTTTATGCCAGGTCCCCTTCTCATTTCTGTATGTGTTTCCACTGTCAAATAAATACACACTTTTAAGGTTTATCTCCAGTGCTGACCGAAAAGTCCCTATAGAACTGTCTGCCTGATATCAAATGTTCCTCTACCTCACTGAACAAATATCACAAATATCAGAAATAATCCTGTTTGGGGGTTAGGGTTAGAGACTCACCTGTACTGTATGGACTGCAAGGCGTCTGGGTCAAACTTCCTCCAGGTTTTATAAAACCCCTGGAGGTCGTCATCACAGAGCAGTTCGGTGTCCTCTGCATTGAAGGTCTCCAGGATGACAGCAATGTAGAGGTGGACCACCAGCAGGAAGGACAGGGCGATGTAGGTGGTAAAGAAGATGATGCCTGTCACTGGGCTGCCACAGTCGCCTCTGACCGTCAGGCCCGGGTTGTCTAAAAAGGGGTCACAGTATGGCGGCTTGTTCATGATGGGCATCAGCAGACCGCCCCAGTCAGGTGATGTAGTGATGGCAAACACACAGGTGAGGCTGCTCCAAAATGTCTCAAAGTTAAACACGCCATTGATCAGGGCTTCCTTCCTCACGTAGGCAAAGTTCAACATGCCGAAGATGGAGTAGGTGAACATGATGAGGAGGAGGACAAGGCCAATGTTGAGGAGGGCAGGAAGTGACATCAGAAAGGCCAAAAGCAGCTTCCGGATACGCCTGGCACAGCGAATGAGATGGAGGAAACGACAGATACGAGCCAATCGGAGCACAGGGAAGACGTGGGGCGATAAAAGGTAACGATCCAGGATGTTAGCAAGGAATAAGCCTGAAAGGAAAGAAAAACGTGTGAAGGTTAGCAGCGTGGATGTGTTAACTCTGTACATTTTTAATATTTCTGTAGCAGAAAATGTCTCAAGGTAAAACAAGAAAGGCTGTTGTGGGATAAAAAGAAATGAAAGAAATAAATGTGCCTCATTCTGTCACATTGGAGTTATTATCTAAATTAATCAAAGTGTTTGACAGTGACCAGACGATGACATCACCATATTAAAAAATGACCAACTCACCAACAATGGACACGACAATCACCACAAAGTCAAGGATGTTCCAGCCGTCGGTGAAGTAGTGCTGTCTGAACGCAATGACCTTCAGAACGAACTCTGTGAGGAAGATGATGATGAAGACAAAGTGGAGCCAGTACAGGCCTTTTTCTTTCTCGTAGCTCTGATCGTCTGTCTCCACCATCAGAGGCACCATGTTCAGGCAGACCATCACCACCATGAAGACTTCAAACCACCGAGAAGTCACCAGGTCAAAGAGCAGAGCCTGGCAACGGTTCTGACGAGGAGAAGCGCACCACATTAATGAAATCCTTCAGGTCTGATCTGAAGTGGAAACTGGAGGACAGGTGAACACACCTGAGGGCGGGGGACAGCTCTCAGAGGTTTGTTCATCACTTTCTTCATGCCCTTTGAAAATTTCTGCTGCTCCTCCGTCATGTAACTGTGTGTCTCTGCAGAGTAAAGAAAAAAAAATAAAGACAAAATAAAGACAACGTAAAAATAAAGAGCAAAAATTAACATAAAGACAAAAATAAAGACAACAGTTTAAATGAACTGACTGAATCTGTGTCATTCAATTTTACTTTTTCTTTACTTTCTTTACTCTGTCTCTCTGCCTGTCTGTGTGTCAGAGGGTAGGAAGATGTATCTTGTCTCTCTGCTGTCTGTCTGTCTGTCTCAATGCCAGTCTGTCTCTCAGCCTGTCTGTGTGTCAGCCTGTGTGTGTGTCAGCCTGTCTGTCTCTCTGCCTGTCTGTGTGTCAGAGGGTATGAAGACGTATCTTGTCTCTCAGCAGGTTGTCTATGATGACTCTGATGAAGACGTTCAGGATGAAGAAGTTGATGATGATGAAACAGATGAAGTACAGATACATGTATAGGTTTGCCTCGTAGACCGGCTGAGACTCCACCTACACACACACACAAACACAGAGAAACACAAAGAAACACACATACACACACACACAGAAACAAAAACACACACACATAAACAAAGAAAAGTGTTTAATAGTGTAATAAGTATTGTTTAAGTAGTATCAGTGTAATAAGTATTTTTCTAAATGTTATCAGTGTAATAATTATTTTTCTACGTATTATCAGTGTAATAAGTATTTTTCTAAGTAGGTACAGTGTAATAGGTATGTAGAAACTATCCAAGATGGCGGTGTTGATGGCAGCCTCGGTGCTGTGCTCTCTTGTACCTTTTTTGTGTTTTTGTTTCATTTTCTACTCTACTTAGCCACTGTACTTGTCAGACTGAGACAGTTGGGATTACTCTATTTATAAACTGCAAACCCTTTTATTCACTGTGCAACTTCTCCTCGTTCATTCTGCTGGGAGTCTACATCCATCATCTACTCAAACATCTGGACCACTGCTGCAGGACTTTAAAGGAAGCCTGTCACTCTGTTCCCTGGGCAGCACTGAGACTCTCTGATCACTGTTTGGTTCATCTCATCCTGACCTAAAGACAGAAACTAAACTCTGCTCTACCTGTGGAGAGATGGGCCACTGAGGCACAGCTGGAGTTACAGGCCTGCTTCAACTGCTGTGATTGGAGAGTTTTTGATGCTGCAACCACTGACCTGATGACCTCACTGACACTGTGACATCTTAGGATCCTGAACAACAGGCCAGGCTGTTTGTTAAGTCTGTTATTTGGGCATATTAATAAATCTATTGATTTTTCCAGCCTTCATGTGGCTCTTCGGAGGCTCAACCTGGACTCAAGGATACTCTGCAGCTTCCTACAGGTGCACCATAGAGAGGATCCTGACTGGCTGCATCACCGCCTGCTGTGGCAGCTGCTCCTCGACCGTGAGGCTCTACAGAGGGAGGTGAAAGCTGCTCAGCACATCACCAGGACGGAGCTGCCATCCATGGAGGACCTCTACACCCAGCAGTGTAGGAGGAAAGGCCACCACTTCTTAACAACTTCACCACTTCTTGTTGTATATATTTTTCTATTGTATGTATATACACTGCTCACAAAAATTAAAGGAACACTTTAAAGAAACACATTAGATACATCAGATCTCAATATGAAGTTGGATATCTATACAAATAACGACAGGGCAATGTCTTAGGAACAAAAGGATGCCAAGTCTTTTAATGGAAATAAAAGTTTTCAGCCTACAGAGGGCTCAATTGTGTAGACACCCTAAAATCAGAGTGAAATGAAGATGTGGCAGGCTAGTCCATTTTTTCAAAAACTTAATTTCTGCAACTCAAAATGCTTTTCAGTATCTTGTGTGGCCCCCATGACAAGCTTGTATGCATGCTTGACAACGTCGCGGCATGCTCCTAATGAGACGACGGGATGGTGTCTTGTGGCATTTCCTCCCAGATCTGTGTGAGGGCATCCCTGAGCTGTTGTACAGTCTGAGGAGCAACTTGGCGGCGCCTAATGGACCGAAACATAATGTCCCACACATGTTCTATTGGGTTTAAGTCAGGGGATCGTGAAGGCCATTCAATTGTTTCAATTCCTTCATCCTCCAGGTACTGCCTGCATACTCTTGCCACATGAGGCCGGGCATTGTCGGTGCATTAGGAGGAAACCAGGACCTACTGCACCAGCGTAGGGTCTGACAATGGGCTGAAGGATTTCATCTCGATACCTTATGGCAGTCAGAGAACCATTTCCTAGGCAGTAGAGGTCTGTGTGCGTCCCTCCACCAAACCTGTCATGTTGAACGACGTTGCAGGCAGCATAACGTTCTCCTTGTCTTCTCCAGACTCTTTCACGTCTATCACAGGTGCTCAGGGTGAACCTGCTCTTGTCTGTGAAAAGTACAGGGCGCCAGTGGCAGACTTGCAAATTCTGGTGTTCTTCAGCAAATGCCAGTCGAGCTCCACGGTGCTGGGCAGTGAGCACAGGGCCCACTACAGGACGTCGGGCCCTCAGGCCACCTTCATGAAGTCTGTTCCTGATTGTTTGGGTAGAGACATTCACACCAGTGGCCCTCTGGAGGTCATTCTGTAGGGCACGAGCAGTGCTCAGCCTGTTCCGCCTTGCACAAAGGAGCAGGTATCGGTCTTGCTGATGGCTTGAGGACCTTCTACGGCCCTGTCCAGCTCTCCGAGAATAACCACCAGTCTCCTGAAATCTCCTCCATGTTCTGGAGATTGTGCTGGGAGACACATTAAACCTTCTTGCTGCAGCATGTGTGGATGTGCCATCCTGGAGAAGTTGGACAACCTGTGCAACTTCTGTAGGGTTAAGGAATCGCCTCATACTGCCAGTAGAGATAATTACTCAAGCCAAAACCAGCACGAGTGAAAAATCAGCCAAAAAAGATCAAGAGGGAGAAACTTGAAATGACCTCCACATGTAAAACCAGTCCTGTTTTGAGGGTTTTCTAATTGTTGCCACTGTGGTGCACCTGTTGTTAATTCCATGAACACCAATACAGCTAAAAGTGATTAACGATGCCCTCAGCTGCTTAACCAACCAGAAAATAATCAGACAGGTTTAACTGATTTCATGCCAGCCTGCCCAATAAAAAAAGTGTTCCTTTAATTTTGTGAGCAGTATAATATATATATATATATATATATATATATATATATATATATATATATACATATACACACACACACACACACACACACACACACACACACAATAGATTGTATATATGTTACTTATAATACTTAGTTTACATTTACAGTTTATATTTTATTTGTATAACTTATATTTTAAGGTCTTTATTTATTTTATTACTCTATTATTTATCTTAAATTTTATTTTATTTATTTATTTTTTTCTTGTTGACAGCCTCTATTGTTGTTAATATTCCTTTTAGCATTGTTAGGAGAGCCTGGGATTTAAGAATTTCATTACCAATGATTGCTGATGTAAATTGTTGTGTAATGACAATAAATTCTTGAAATCTTGAAATCAGTCTCTGTAAGAGGACAGTATCATCAGCATATCGTGTGCGAGTGCCAACTGTAAAGTTACCTAACCTGACGCAGCTTGCTTGATTTATAGTACTACATCATTTAAAATAGATGGAAAACAGTGTGGGAATGAACATGCCTGTTCTATAGTCACTGACCTGCAAACAGCAGAGAGCTTTTGAGGCAACATTTACCATCTACACCAGATTTTAGTCATTTGAAACTGAGAAGGTCATGATTTATGCCATCAAAGGCTTTCTGCAAATCCATGAATCAGCTAAAAGCAGCCTCTCTTTCTTTGTACCTCTGCTGTTAAACCAAGTGTTTGGTGAAATGTGGCTTCAGTATCAGTGAAGCTGTACTCACTTCTCTGGAGTCCACAGCTGCGTACATGACGGTCATCCATTGTGCTGCTGTTGCCTGACAAACAAACACAGAACTTCATAAGAAGATTTTGTTACTCTTGGTTTTACTTTACTTTCCTTTCAAAGGGGAAAATATTAAAACTTCAGTTTCCAGAATGCTTTGGGAATGATCATATTTAACATATTGGACATGTGAGAAATAAATCCTTGAATCTCAATACAAAATATTTGTTTACTTTTTGTCCATTTGGACCATAAAAAGCTGTTCCTGCTTCCTCTGTAAACACGTAAACTATCACTGGATTACAGATGATCCTGAAGAAAACCTGATCACCAGCCAGATCTGCAGTTATGATGAGTATAACTGTCCATATTTATGGAGATTTTTTTGTGATAGAGATACTGGTGTCCTCACAAAGAGTTAATGAATGCTGCAATGAACGCAGCAGCAGCATGAGTCCTGCATCAGCGTCACCTCCGATGTATTCAGGTGCAGTTCTGAATGTAGGTCACCCGAGTTTTGGCAGCACATAAAACCGAAGACAGAAAAGTGGTAAAATGGGAGCTGCTACTCAGCCTGTATTCAAAATAAAATGTTCATGTGTGAAAACTGAACAATGCGGCTGAATTTATGTGTGTTGTGTCTGAGAAGAAGCCTTCCGACAGTGAAAATCTGCAGGTCATTCAGACTTTGCTGAAGTTCATCTGACATAAAGGTTGACTCTTCTGACGCCTCTGTCTGACCTCGTCACTCTGATGTGAATGTGCTGCGGTTACTGATAGAAAAATGTCATTAAACACAAATCTGAAACACCTGACGCTGTAACCATGGACACATCAGAAAGCTAACAGATGCTCAGGCTGACCACTCTGCAACGAGTAGCCTTTTGTTAAAACTGGACTACACAAACTTTTTCACTGTTTCAGATTAGCACCTTTTTAATCCCATTTGATGACGATATTTTCAACATAAAACAGAAACAGGTTGTACAGCTGAAGCAGTGAAACAAACAGTCACACTGACCAGGAGAAGCAGCGTCAGGTAACCAGACGAAACAGAGTCGAAGTTAAACTCCTTATTCCTCCATGTGACACCAATATGGTCGTCATATATCAGAGATACACACTGGGTCCTGTTCTCCACATCCTCAGGTGTGAACATTTCCTCCGACGTCGTGTTGTAACAGTAATGAAACTTTCCAGCAAACAGATTCACTCCCAGGACACTGAAGATCAGCCAGACAGTCAGAAACACCAGGAGAGTGCCAAACATGGACAACAGAGAGCGCACCAGCGATTGCACCACCAGCTGCAGACAGACAGGTGGAGAGGGAGACAGGTTAATGTGCTCATCCATTATACAACTACACAGAGAGAGAGAGAGAGAGAGAGAGAGTAGAAGTAAGACCTGCAGACAGACAGGTGAGGAGTGAACAGTCTGTCTGTTTAATCTGCCTGTCTGTCTCACCTTCGGGCCTGGACAGCGAGACAGGGCTCTCAGAGGCAGCAGAGCTCTCAGCGAATGAAAAACTCCGAGTTCAAAGAATCCAACCAAGTTGGCCGTCAGACACACCAGAGACACCTGGAGACACAACAGGTAGCTTAGCTTAGCATAAAGACTGACTACCAGGGGGAAACAGGGAGCTTGGCCTCAGTAGCTTTAACAGCTAACACCCTCAGTTTCGTTGCTGTGGTTACCGGCAGGTTAATTTACCTGAGGTCAGAGTCATTAATATTGTTTTTACGTTTAAGATGAGGAAGTCGAGCCAACACCAGGCGCTGCTGAAGTATTTCTTCAGTCCGAGGCCGATCCACTTGAGAAGCATCTCCAGGAGGAAGACGCAGGTGAAAAACTGATCTGCAACCTCCAGAGCTGCCTTCAACACCTGTCGCTGCTGCAGGTAGACGTCCTCAAACACCTGCACATGTAACATAGTTAAAAAGGTTCTGGTTAAATCCCACTAAATGGGACAACTCTGCCACCTGCTGTCGTAAATATGTGCCTGCATTGAGCTTTGGGTAGAAATAGCAAAGGATTATGGGTAATCCTCAAAGCGTCTGAGGATTTGCCAATAGGTAACGTGTCTGTGAATGGTTGTGGACAAAAATAATGTTAACTAAATCCAAAGCACATAAAAGTTAGCTGGCTGTAATTGTTTAGGTATAAATTGTCTTAGGTTACATTCTCTGTGTTATTATTATGTTTACCAATTGCTTTTTTTGTGTTTTATCACTGGCAATAATCCTCTCTATATTACTAGTGGGACGCTAGCTAACATTTAATGTGATGCTGTCTTTGCAGACAGAGCAATGTGCCATATGTCCACAAGTGACAACCATTCTACACTTTCCTCTGTTAAAAATGCAGGTATGTAGCAGTGTGCTTTATAGAGTGTAGCAATATTTTTATTATGTGCTGATGAGGTATTTTGGGTTGTGTTGCCTTATTGTTTTGTAGAATAACAGAGTTATAAAAAGAACCTGTTCCTTTATAAGATGTAAAACATAAAAAAATGGGTAACAGTCAGTGTGAACTCTGTATAAATATTCAATATTTATAATTCCTTTATTCTTACATTAAAAAAAGAGGACATTTTCTGTTCTGTTTAATTAATTTTATTTACATAGATTTAAATCCACTGTACGATCATTGTGTTATTATGTATTGTACAGCATTGACTTTAAGGGTAATCCAAAACACGTCTGGTCTGTCTATTGGCAAATCCTCAATGTGCCATGTCCACAAGTGACAACCATTCTACACTTTCCTCTGTTAAAAATGCAGATGCGGAATAAACCTGCTGTTACCTCAAGCCTGACCAGCTCCAAGTGGTTCATTTGAAAGGAGACATCTCACAGAGGTCACACACACACACACACACACACGTTAACACCTGATGATGCTGCAGGTAGACGTCCTCAAACACCTGCATACACACATACACACACACGTTAACACCTGACGCTGACGTGTGTGATGGTGTTAACGTGTGTGTGATGATGTGTGCGTGTGTTTGTGATGATGTGCGTGTGTGTGGTGATGGTGTATGTGTTCACCAGGGCCACGCTGCTCAGCAGGACGATGACGATCATGAAGATCTCGAAGTATTTGTGCTGTACGATGGAGAAACAGGCTCTCCTGAAGTTAGACCAGAGGGATGTGTCTATTTCCAGGCAGGGACAGCATCCTTTGACCCACTCCATGTTTCTCTGTTCAGATTAAAAGGTCCAACTCATTTCATTTCTACATCATGTGCAGAATCAAGATCAAGATTTATAACCAAGATTTATCTGTGTTAACGACTGTGTGTTAATGACTCTCAGTGTCAATGGAATCAAAAACAGTTTACTTTCTGCTTTTTCTGTTCTTCTCCGATCTCGACCGTGGCGATGGGGGCTGGTCTAGTCCCTGGCTGGACTGAATCCACAGAGTTCAAAGCCAGGTACTCCTTCCTATCATCTTCTTTACTGTCGGCCTCTAATGGTAAAATATATGACTAGAAAAAATGTTTTATCTAAAAATATTAAAAAACACAACATGACTGGAAAATAACCCCAGATGTAATTAAAAAACTGAAATATTAAAGTATTAACAAAATCAATGTTAGGAAAATAAATAAGTCAATAAATAAAATCTTTATCATTAATTTCAGGTCTGGCCTGCCTTTGAGGTCTCGGTTGACATTCTTCTTCTTTCCAAGCAAAGTCCAGAGATATTCCAGGATCCAGGTCTTCTTGATTTGGCTTATGGAGACCTGCACGTTGTTTACTTCCTTTTTTTCTGGATCCATCAGACTATCACTGTTGAATGAGCTCAGCAACAAAGCTAGGAAGAGATTCAGGACCTGCAACCAGGCCAGAACGAGACTCAGGAACAATTCAGGACCTACAACAAGGCTGGGCACATATTAAAGACCAGAAACAAGACTGGAAATAGATTCGGGACCTGCAACAATCGTAGGAACAGACCCAGGACCTAAAACAGGCCATCAGACAGACACAAGACCTGAACCAGGAACAGTTTCCGAATTTAAGTCTGGATTAGACCTGGACCAGACCTACATTGGTATAAACGGGTCATTTCAGTGGTTGACTGGACTCTGGATGCTCAGTGACATAAAGGAATCAGCCTCAGGAGGAGAAAGTGTCCCTAAGGAGACTCACCAGCAGGTGTCCAACGACCAGGAACGTCATGAAGAAGATTAGACACACGGCCTGGCCTGAGACCTCCATGCAGTACCACAAGGTCTCGACCCACTGTCCATACAGGATCCTGACCATGATGAGGAAGGTATGGAAGAAATCGTTCATGTGCCAGCGAGGAAGCTCACAGTCATGTGAGATGCGACAGACGCAGTCTTTGTAGTCATTGTGGAAGAGCTGCATGCCAACGACGGTGAAAAGGAAGACCACAATGAGCAGGATGAGGATCAGGTTCCTCAGAACCCTCACCGAGGTCCAGATGATCTTTAGGAAGACGTGGAAGGATGGCCACCACCTGGCCAGCCTGAACACTCTCATCTGCACAGAGACAGGTGAGTGGACAGGCAGAAAATAACTTAGCATTTAGAAATATTTGGTAATTTTTTCAATGATGATATGGACATACTAACCAATAGGAGCCAGTGTGGAGGGACATCTACAAACAGATACAGCAGACTGACGGTGACGATGATGCCTTCAAAGACATTCCAGCCCACCTGTAGCACAGCAACAAAACAGTATACACACGTTACCATTGTAACAGCTCTCGGATGCCATCGCTGAGCTGGTAACAAACAGGAAGTCTGACCTGGAAGAATCCGTATGGGTCCAAGGCCACGAGTTTAATGACCATCTCAGCTGTGAAGATCCCTGTGAAGACCTGAGAGGGGTCAGGGGTCACAGGTCAAAGGTCAGCTAAACTCTGCTTTCATTGGTTGTCCTGATGGGTAAATATCGGATGTCACTACATTGCAGTATAGATGAGAGTTGAGTCACATGACTCACAGATGTAGAGTTGTTTGTTAATGCTTTATATTAATTCATAGTATTAATTCGTAGTTTTCTTTAATACTTCAATGGATTGTGTATCAGAGTTGTTCAGTGTGAAAAGCTGCTGCTTCCAAAATATCTTCCTGTTTTTTAAATGAACGTTTCTCCTAAATGTTGCAGAAGCAGAAACTCAGTTTGAATTATTTACACTTTACGATCAGTTGTTTTTTTTCCTGTCTCTAAATACTACATTACACATGAGCCTTGGCTACTGTTACTACGTAGACCAGGCCAGTTAGATGTGGAGGTGTGAATGAGAGAGACGGTGAACTTAAAACACATACTGCAGCTTTAAACAAAAGACAGTGCCACAGTTACAGAATTCATCCAAAACAGATCCAGAATCAGAAACCAAACCCGGAAATGAAATCTTTACCATCAGCTCAGCGTTAATCTGAAGTTTCCCACAGCGGAGTTTATCTTCCTGGTAGAGAACCATTAAGACAGTCTGAAATGTTATTACAACCAAACATAAAATGTGTACCTGTCTGTCTGTCCACTTGTCTGTCTGAGACTGCCTTCATTTCCATTCATCTCTGAATCTCTCATACCTGATCTGTATTTCAGACTTGTATTTTAAACCTTCTGTTGAAAGCTTCAGACTTTTCTTTAAACTCACCAGCTGGGCAACACTCAGCTGCTCTTCAAACACTGGGGACATTGGAAAATGCTCCATGGCCATGAAGATGATGTTGACAATAAGGCAGAGGACGATCACAAAGTCAAAGAACGGGTTGGTGATGAAGGTGTAGAGCCACTGTTTGAGCCACCGCCAACAGCCACAACAATTCCACTTCAGGAAGAGGTCGAAGAAGACTGACCAACATGGAGGACACGACCTCCGGTCGTCCTGAAGCTCTGAAACACACAGCTGATAGTGAGAGCAGCACTCTGTGAAACCTTTGTGTTCAGACCTGATGTGGAAGCAGTTTATCCTTCAGAGACATGGGTAGCTGACAGATCTTTCATTAAATCAGCATTATTCTGGTGTTAAATTACAAGACAAATGTTAAAGTCTTCTCTGCCTGAGTGACTAAAAGCGTCAATTGACCGATGAAGACAAACGTTAAGAAGTTCAGGTTCAGTCCCGACAATGTGTTTTATCTTAATTTGTCACAGCTCTAATAACTAAAGATCTGCCCTGATTTGTATGGTTTTTAGGCTGCAGACATTAAAACTAAAACACTAGAAATAATTCAATATTTTAATTCAGAGGAGAGCGTTGGTGAATATTGTGCACATACACAGTCAACAGTATTAGCTGTATTCTATATCTATATCTCTGTTCTATTCTATAGGTCTTTATTTTATTCTATTATTCTAGTACTATTATTTACATTTAGTTTTATATCTGTTTTTGCTCATGTGGATTTTCTTCTAAATATTTTTGAGCAGTGTTTTTAGGGAAAATGTCATTGCCAGCAGTTGCTCGATGTTATTTGATTTCATGACCACAAACGTCAGGGCGACGGGCCTGTAGTAATTTAAACCAGTGATGGGGGATTTGTTGGGGATGATGGAGCTCTTGAATCAGGAGGGACATTCACCAGAGATCTGCTGAAGATCTGAGTGAAGATGGTCGATGGTCAGCGCAGACTTTCAGCAGGAGAGAGACACAGCAATATCTGTCCACACCTATGCAGGCTGCCTCTTTGGCCTGACGAAGCTATGGTTAGGTTTAGGGTTAGTTAAAGTAGGCCTGTTACTCCTATGCATGTAATCTGGTCACATGGACTCCAAGTACTGGGGGACCAGCTCTCCCTGGACTTTAACACCTTCAGCCAAGTTCTTGGTTTTGTACCTGTTCAACTCAAGAAAATTTGATGCCGTCCACCTATTGATTTCTTCCACACAACTGGACTTCATGAGTTGGAAATGATCAGTAGATAATGAGATGTTCTTGTCATTAGCGTAATTATGATAGCTGATGTTATGTTTGCTGTTTGCTGGTAATATATCCAAGGGGAACCATGTATAGGCTGAATAGAAGAGGACCACACACTAAATTGTGACAACTGGAAGTCCCAAAAATGAAATTTTGATTGTGCAGCTCGTATTCAGACGACTGAACCATGCTGGATAGACCCACCCAGCTTCTTAGTGATCCAATGATCCACTTTATCGACTGCAGAGCTCAGGTCTTCTGTATTTTCACCAGTGATCCTGGTGTCATTAAGACTTTTAAAAGAGCAGTTTTATACAATGAGACGTGTGCAAGCCAGTGATGTAACATCCTGTCCATCATTTCCTGTTTTATTTTGTAATACTTCCTGTCTGTGTTTCCAACCTCTACTCTGCCCTAATTAGCTTCACCTACCCTTTATTAAATTTATGTGGGTTAGGGTTATGTGTGTCTGTGTATTTTGTCTGTAAGGATGATTTGGTTTTGATCAAATACCAGAATCACAGCAGGAGGGAACAGTCTACCTGCACATTTTCATTCACAGCAGTGAAAAAGCTCCAAACGATGCTCCTGTTTCATTCAGACACATGTCCAGTTAAAGTAATCAGGGTACACGCCTGCATGTATGCGACACGTACATTGTTTGAGTACATATTGTGTTGCGTTTACAACAATGGGTCATTTTTGGGTATTGATCCTACTGACACCATAATCAATCTAGTGTCTTCTCCCAGTGTTTAGTTTTCCTGGTTTTTAATTCTTGTTTTCCTGACTTTGTTTTTTGCCTGACTTCCTGTGTACCAAACCAATTAAAGACAGCTTTTGTTTATTTCATCCTGTTGTTAGACTTAGACTTAGACTTCACTTTATTGATCCCTTTGGGATGACTCCCTCAGGGAAATTTAGGTTTCCAGCAGCATACAGGTAGAGAAGCACACAGATGAAAAATAAAACAGTAAATACTTAAAATACAAAATATAAATATAAAGAATGGGAATAAAATACTATAAGTAAATAGAAAGAGCTGTTGTTCTGTGTTTTCCAGATGTTACAGGTACAGTTGAATCACGTGAAGTCCACTGACACATGTTCAGACTTCAGGCACCATATTCACACTTAATATTTTACACTTCTTGTTCTTCTTCTTCTTCTTCTTCTTATTATTATTCATTTGTAATGACCAAAATATCATGATTCACATTATTATTAGTGTCTGTGTGTTTTGGCTTGGACCCATTTCAGTGTCAGAGCAGTAAGGATCTTTTGGCTGGTTGTCACTAGAAGAAGCCTGTTTCAGGTTCAGGTTCAGGTTCAGGGCTGGGTAACTGCACTGCATCAAGTCTAGATAAACAAATGTGTGTGTGTGTACCTTCTATGGCGCCGTGTTTTTGTCCCTTCTTGTTTTCACCGTCTTGTATCTGTAAAGGCTCCGTCCTGCAGGCTTCCTGCTGTAAGAACAAGCACAGGTTATTTTAAAGCATTATTTGAAGCAAATGGCTACATTAACAAAGTATACAGGACTCAGATATTCACTAATATTCTCCAACAGTCAGACTTCCTGCCACACCTGACCAACATTTCACCTGGTGCTCTTTGGAAAACAGGCCGCCAAATATGAGAATCACACATCTACAGTGACTGCCTGACATTTGTGACCTGGAAACGACACCAGATCAGTTCGTCTGAGGAAGCTTTGTCATCATATTTACCTGCTGATTATTTACCTGCTGCTGTTTAGCTTGGTGTGGAAAGAAAAACACTCACTGAAGAAGTTGATATCATACTGCATTACTTTATCTGAAATAATGGTGAATACTGAATAGATACAGATTGGAAGAGAAGACTCACCTCGTCTTCTTCACTCCTCTCCAGCGCCTCCAGGATCTGATTGAACTCTTCTTCTCTCTGTTTGGTCTCGCTGACGCTGGCCTCCTCCCGCTCACGAGTCACCATAGCAACCATCGCCAAAATAAAGCTGAGGAAGATGAAACTGCCGGGGAAGACGATGGGCGCAAAAAAGATCAGGTATATTTTACCTGTTGCTTGTAATGTCTGCAGGCGGACAGACAGGTGAGAGAGAGAGAAAGATAGACAGGTGTGAGACAGACACCATCTTTCTCCAGAAACAGAGGAATCATCAGCATGATCTTTAAAGACATTCCTGGTGATCAGAGAACCAGTCTAACCACTCTAGCCAGTTCAACCAGTCTAACCGGTTAAACTGGTCTAACTAGTTTAACCATTCGCTTACTGACCAGCTGCATCAAGTTTTCCCAGAAGTCATGAGTCATCAGCCTGAACAGAGACAGGAGAGACCAACCAAACGAGTCGTAGCTGGTGTAGCCAAAGTTTGGATTGCTGTCTGTCCTCATACAGACGAAACCCTCTGGACAGATCCTGAACACATCACCATCATCGTTATCACCATAACCTTAATCATCATTACCATCATCATAGCCTTCATCATTACCATCATCATCACCATAACCTTTATCACCATCATCATCATGGTTTCTTTATCAGAGTCATGTGAACGTACGTGGCATCAGAGCTGTTTCCACACACCAGAGCATCAAAATTGTGTGGCAGGAAGTATTGATTCTCTGTCAGACAGAGAGACAGAACATAATGTCAGAAATTAGTTTTACAAGTTAAAAAAAGCCAAAATGAAGTGAATAAAAATATTTTTAAAATCTTTATGATGCCGTGGTGGCGTTTAACTGCAGAAGGTTGTTGTACTGACACACTGCGATGACTCCTCCAATCTGATCTGATCAGACCTCAACCAACCTCCTCAGATCTGCTTTTTCCTGTTCTGACTTTACATGTTGTTTCTTTTAATGTTATATGTACATATACACACACACACACACACACACCATCTGCCTGAGGGATAGCAGCTAGAAAAGAAATCTGGTTAACATCTGGCATATTTACAGATGTTCAGTCAGTGAGGTTCGTTCCTGTAAAATGCAAAGAAATATATGAAACAATATCAAATAATCAATATCATCGTCACCATACCAGGGTCGTTGATGAACCTGTGGAAATGAAAATTGCTGCTTAATGTCTCAGGGTCATAGTAATCCAGGGTCAGATTGCCTGGCGGCCACATGACACATTTGTGCTTCAGCCTTCCCATGAAGAGCTGCAGCCCGATCAGAGCGAAGACAGAGAGACAGAACAGCATCAACACGATGACATCAGCGAGCCTCTTCACTGATTGGACGAGAGCTCCGACAGTCGTCTTCAGTCCTGAGAAAGAGGGGGGGGGGGGGTTTAAACGCTGACCCGAACTGTCGAGTCGTGACAGACATTGTTACCCTTAACGTGTCATCATAAACACTCTCACGCACTGACCTGGGATGACTGTGATGAGCTTCAGTATTCGAGGAATTATTCCCAGCACAGAAACTTTCCCCAAATCTACAAACTCTGTCAGAAATCTGGAACACAGAAACTTCCCATCATCACCAGCACTTTGGAGTTACCAATGTGACAGTACAGCCACAACAAACACTGACAAAGAGACGAATAAAAACCTCAGAACAGACAGAAAACAAATACAAAGAGAAGCAACATCACCACAGAAAGAAGAAAAATTACTGCAGTGAAATGCAAAGCAGCCACAGACACTCAAACACAAGCTCAGACACAAAACCTTCCCAGAGACACCAGATGGCCTCAGAGAGATGCAAAACTGCACAGAGATATGTACCAACCAGAGAGATACACAAAACAACCAGAAAGAGAGAAAAAACAAATAGAAGAGACGCAAAACAACCACAGAGACAGAAAACCACACACAAAGAGACACACGACGACCACAAAAAGTCACAAAAAATAGCAAGGACACTCAAAATGACCACAAATAAATAATGAAGAGATGAAGGGATGTGAATTCTCTTTTCCTCTTATAGGAGTAATATGGTTTGTGGGTCCTTTTTGTAGCAGTTGGCAGTGTGAGACTGTGAGACCCGTGTCTGCATGCTAGCGGGGATGTTAAAATGTAAGCATCTGTTTTTGTTGTGTTTCCATACGGGCTTCATGTGGTCATGTTGAAAGTGAAAGTATTCCTGATCTGTGCTGGAAACTGTCTGAATTTTTGTAAATATTTTAGTTACTGGTGTTTGTGTGAGTCCAACAATATGACAGTATCTGTGTGTCAGTGTGTTTATGATGCAGTTACAGCTAAAACTTATTTGGCTGAATGTAGATATGACATTTGTGGACATTAGAATCATATCTATAAAAACTGGAAAAGGACAGTGCATATAGGATACAGTATATAAGGAAAGCAAAGCCATGTCTCTCTGTGTCATCTCTTTCCTGTATTTACGCACACATTTATCCACAAATCGTCGCCTGTAATACAAAGACATTCATCAGTCTGATCTTGTGGGCCGAGTATCTGTAGTTGTTATTAACCCTCATCTAAAATCCCTCCATCTGTGATGGATGTGTACAATCTATCAGACTGATTATTGGATATTACGTTGTGCTGATGATCAGGATGTCCAGCCAGTTCCAGGGGTCTCTCAGGAAGGTGAATTTTCCCACACAGAAGCCTTTGGACACAATCTTTATGACAGCGTCCAAAGTGTAGATGGCAATGAAGGCGTACCTGTTTAAAGACAGGAGAACACTGAAATATTTAAAGGACACGCACACAGTCACACTGTGTGTGTGTTTTTTCACTCACTTCACATCGATGCTCCACTCTGGAGGATGAGTCATCGTCATGAACACACAGTTTGTCAGAATCGTCACCAAGATGAACAGACTGAATAAAGTTTGCGTATTAAGGAAGTGCTCACTAATATGTCAAACAAACCCTGGGTCCCACATCCAGATGACAAAAAGTGATAAATATTCAAACGAGTCTACAGAGAAGCAGGACGTCCACATGAAAACATGACAACAACCAGAGGGAGACACAAAATCTGTTCAGAGATACAAAAAGTCACTTAAAAGAAACAAAACTATAACAAAAAGACAGGAAACGACAACAAACAGATGCAAAGAGACAGAAAGTGTTTTTACAGAGGCAAAACACGTTTACAGAGACAGAACATATGTTTACAGATACAAAAACATGTAAAGAAACAGAAAACATGTTTACAGAGACAGAAAAACATGTAAAGAGACAGACAACATGTTTACATAAAGTGTGTCCAAAGACATGAAAAACCAACGTAACAACAGAAAATTACCACGTGGTGAGAAACGCAGAGAAATGTGTGTTTTCTGATTGGTCAGTGGGCGGGGCATGGTGTGATTTCATATAGGATATTAGTGGATGGCAGTCCTGATGGCCACGTCCCTCAGCAGGTTGGTTGGACTGAGCAGGTAACAGGCCGGGGCGGCATTAAACCTGTGGATGATGTTTCCTTTACCAAGCACAATGAACGTCTGCAAAGGCACAGGGAGACGGATCAGAGAGTCAGAGAGAGACAGGTCAGAGGTCAGAGAGAGGCAGGTCAGAGGTCAGAGAGAGACAGGTCAGAGGTCAGGCTCATAACTTGTATCTGTTTTGATTTCCTGCTTTGAGGACAACATGAAAACAAAATCAGTGGAGAGCAGCTTATAATAAACTGATGACATGTTTCTGAAGTCTGTTTCATTAAAGACACCAGGACCTTCTGTGATTGGTAGAAAGGGTCCAGCTCCTCCAATGGGGTGTTGAGAAGCTCAGGGGGCGGATCTCCATAGAAGAAAGGGAGGGGCTTCCCGGCCTGCAGATCATTGGCTGGTTTGTTTTCTTCTGCTACCTGTCAACCAGAGAGGCAGCCAATCAGAGAGGGGAGTTTGGTTACACAAGTTATATATGTTGAACTGTCATTAAAATCTAAACTCCTGTGAGCAGGTTCAAAGATAAAACATGACAGAAGGGAAGAAACATTCAGCTCATTGTTACAAGTTACCATCGCTCTCCTCAGTGTATTGATTCTTTGTTATTGAAAAGTGATTAATATATTTTATACCTCTTTGTTTTTCTTCCACTTTTCTTGCTCCTCCTCTATGGCTTTATGGCGTCGTTGGATCTCCCCCATTGAGGCTGGCGTGAAGCGTCTGAAGACATCCGTACCAACAGCGGGCAGCAGAGACGCCACCCTGCTCTCCTGCAATGCCGCCCGAACTTGACTGTCAGCATGCAGCCGTTTCCTGCAGGGAGGGGGCAGGCGTGAACAATAGGAGCCACCAACGTGTGGATGTGTGCCCCCCCACTGTGTCCACAACTGGGGGGGGAAGAGGCACACAGGTACTGCTCCACGAGGGCCCCACCTGGGCCCAAAGGTGGATAACAGGGTCCATCCACACCGTCCCCCAAGGACCTGTGTCTGCAAGCCTGCAAGTCTCCTTGCTTCATTAAAAACAACCTGAAAGTGTCTTTGCTTCATTAAAAACAACCTGAAAGTGTCTTTGCTTCATTAAAAACAGCCTGCAAGTCTAATCGCTTCATTAAAAACAACCTGAAAGTCTTTCAGAGGGATCAATCAGACTTACAGCTGTGATGGATGAAGTCTCAGCTCGGCGACTCTCTGCAGAGCGTCTCCTCTTTCTTTCTTTCTTTTCCAAAACTGAGAAAAACTGACTTTTCTGCTCGTCATGTTACCTGTCTGTTTACCCGTCTGTCTGTGAGTCTCCAGCTCTCTGTCTGTCTGTCTCCCTTCCCTGGCTTTATGTTTACTTCATCCAGAGCCATATATTGGCAGGGTTGACTCAGCACAGTCTTGTTGGTTCTTCCCCACAGTGATAACCTGTGTGTGACTGCGGCTCTACAAGACTCTGTTTCAAACTCAATGTGTCCCTCTGTTCTCCATGTTCAGACTGTATTATATCCCTGCCAGCCAGCACACACACACACACAGATACACACATACAGTATCCCAGCATCCCAGCTGCTTGTTTTCACACAAACACACTTCCTGTTGTCCACATATCTTCATCAGAACATTACAATCTGTTCCTGGAAATAGTGAAAGCATCGTAACACACACACACACAGCTGGGACAGAGAGAAGAAAGGAAACAAAGATTTCAGTTGTTTCTTAAATGAGATTTTTGGTCTTCTTCATCTTTGTCTCTGATTCATTTCACTGACATCATTCATCTGTTCAACACACACACACACGCTAACATACAAAATAAACTGTTACACACATGTGGGATACATTACATGTATGTAGCTGATGTTCAAAGTGGAGTAAATGTGGACAACATGTGGGCAACATGTGAAGTGAATGTGGACTAAATGTGAACAACATTTAAAGTAAATGTGGACTAAATCTGGACTACATGTGGAGTAAATGTGGACAACATGTGGACTAAATGTGAACAACATGTGAAGTAAATGTTGTAACACGTGTAATAACTGAAACAAGGCTCAAACTGAGGTGTGAAGTCTTTACCTGAGATAAGCAGTGCGGTGTATACAGGACAGCAGTCAGACAGGGAAAACTGGTCATAAGGTAAAAACACTGGAAAAGATGCCAGAACGCTTAACACTGAAGACACAGATGAACTGGCACACCAAAGAAACACAACAAACACACCACAGAAGAAAATACACACAGGTGAATGTGTCGATGAGGCAGGTGAAACTAATCAGGGTGGGGCAGGTAATCAAACTGGAGGGAAACACACCTGAAGGGAGAGGAAAGGTGGGTTTACAAAATAAAACAGGAAATGTGCTAAACAAAACAGAAAAATGACAAGATGAGTGTGAAAGATGAAGAAACAACATGAGGTGGTTACTCTGCACAGTGAATATGTTTGATGCTTAAAGCACATGCTCATCCTGAATCTGTTCCTTTACTGGAGGAGATGGAGGAATTGTTGTTATATCAATGCTTTCACTTTCTATTTGTTCTTCCACTTGTCAAGTCCATTTTATTTATATGGTCAAATATCTCCAATCACAGATTTCCTTCAACAGGCTTCACAATCTGTTCAGCAGACGAGCCGCTTTGTCCTTTGCCTCCAAAATCAGATAAAGACAAACTCTCCATTAAATCTGTCACAGTGTGAGAAAGATGGAGGTGGACAAGCAGGAAGTAGATGTTGAGTGTACAGATCAGGTCAATGTAGTATGAACATGATGAAATAATTGTTGATAGATTATATGTCAAGAATGTCGATCTGAGAGTACGTCACACGATCTCCACCATGGAGACCTGGAAAGAGGACAGAATACACAAACAGTGAAGTTCACCCTTCACACAGACGAGGAGAGGCCGAATCTCCTGGAGGACCAAGATCCAGATCCAAAACATCTGGATGAGGCAGTCAGGGGAGAAAGACAGGAAACATCCAACATCCAGCAGGATGAGCCAAAAGAGAAAGACAAAAGCCTCCCCGGGTGGAGAACTGAGAGGGAGGGAGGCAACAGGCTGAATATGGACAACATGTGGGCTTACTGTGGGCTACATATGGCCCTTTTCCACTAGTACCTACTCGGCTCTACTCGAATGGACTCGACTCGACCGGTTTTTAGGCTTTTCCATTACGTGTTAGTACCTGGTACCAGGTACTTTCGTAGTTCCTACTCGGCCGGGGTTCCAAGTGAGCTGAGTCGAGCCGAAAATGTGACGTCGGCAGACGGCAGGCCACTGATTGGCCAGGGCCTGACGTCACTAGATGATGCGTCGGGAGAGCGACTCGTTCATAAGAGTCAACCGCGCCATTTTTAAAACGCAATAACAACAACGAACACGATCAGAGATGCTGCACAGAAATCAACCCCGCGGAGCAACGACGAGGCTGCAGACATTTCTTTGTCTGGTGGCCTCCATTGCTCCGTAGTCGTTTCGCCTGTTTGTGTCGCATAACAAATGACGTCGCTGGAGTTTCGGCCGCGTTGCTATGACGACCCCACCCACGCTGAGGTGTAATGGAAAACGACCAAAACTGAGTAGAGTTGAGCCGAGTAGGTGCTAGTGGAAAAGGGCTAATATGGGCTAAATGTGGGCTAACTGTGGGCTGTGGAGACTTACAGATACCTGGGTGTTCACCTGAATAATAAACTGGTCTTTACCTGCTGAGCAGACTGAGGTGGTTTAGAGCGTGCAGGACTCTGTTAAGGTGGTTTTATGACTCAGTGGTGGCGCCTGCCATTTTCTGTGTGGTCTGTTGGGGAGGACAGACTCTAAACTGTAAAGAGGGCGAGCTCTGTGATGGGCAGCCCTCTGGACTCTGTCGAGGATGTTGATGAGAGGAGGCTGATTCACCCGTAGAGCACAAAGTGAATGCTGTGACAGCTCCTTCATCCCAACAACACTACTGATTATTATCACCTCTGCCTCCTCTGTCACTACAGTCTCTGCTCCATAGAATGCAAATGTTTTACAGTGCAAAAACAACCCATAGATCTATATGTGTGAATATAGAGGATATTCACAGTGTATTTATGTTTATAGTGTTGTTGTGTCAGTTTGGCCTTCTATATTTTTTAGATCTATTTTTCTACATATTTGTCTTAAATCTGAGCTGCTGTGACAAGTGAGTCTCCAAATGAAATAAACTTTATTTTGAGATTAATAAACTTACAGCGCAGTATTTTACAGTACTCGCAGTACTCTGCAGTACACAGTACTCAGCAGTACTCAGCAGTAGTACTCTGCAGTACACAGTAGTACTCAGCAGTAGTACAGTAGTCTGCAGTACTCACAGTAGTACTCAGTACACAGTAGTACTCAGCAGTAGTACTCTGCAGTACACAGTAGTACTCAGCAGTAGTACTCTGCAGTATTTTTATGTCGTACTGTCTCTTTAAATGTTTGAACGGGCAGCGCGCGCGCGCGCGGCCTCCTTTCTCCTGCTGACGTCACAGCTCCACGAGGGAAGATGGCGGCCGTGTTGGAGCGCAGCTACCTGGAGATCTGCGGCTTTGAGAGGGAAACTCTGCCGCGGTTCCGAGAGGTGGCCGTCAACCTCGGTACGGTTTGTCCCTGAGAGTCCGCTGTGTGCGCTCTGACCTCCGGATCACTCCCGGCGGAGTCGCGGAGGGTTCAATCACACACGCCAACGCAGCTAGCACCGCTAACACGCTGTCGGTAACGTTAGCCGGTAACTTTACCTGAAACGGTTAAATTCACACGGTGCAGTGACGGATCGTTACCTGTTCAAGCGGACACTGTTAGCTTCAGTCAGTTAGCTATGTAGCTAGTTAGCCGCAAACTGGTTGTTGCTCACCTGTCAAACATGAAGGAGCAACAACTAAACTTAGTTAGCTTCAGTCGGTTTTAGTCAGTCTGTCTGTTTCTGTTAGTCTGTGTCAGTCAGTCCGTTACAGCCTGTTTACTTGCTGCTTAAGAAGAAGAAGAAGAAGAAGACCCTTTATTAGTCCCCTCATGGGGAAATTTACACTCTGTTATTATTTCTTTACATTTTTACATATAGGTATATACACACGCACATGCACATGCAAACTGGCAGAGAGATGCCAGAGTGAAGGGGCTGACCTCTTGAAGCGCCCTTGAGCAGGTTTTTTTGGGGTTCGGTGCCTTGCTCAAGGGCACCTGGGTTAGGAGTGGGAGTGGGACCTGGGAGTGCTCAGTCCATCTCCATGAAGACTGGTCTGTGGACATTTATAGTTGCAATATGATTTATTCATAATTATTCCTGTGTGTGTCCATGACGATAGAGATCTTCTGCTCCCTCAACTTAAATATGGACACATGCTGCTGTTGTTTGTTTGTTTGTTTGTTCTTGTTTCTGAGCAGCTGTAGCACCCTGTGTGGATGTTGTGATGTTTGTTTGGCCTGGCTCTGGTTAATCTCTTTATAAAGCATGAACAAAGCGAGCACCAGAGAACTTTATCTTTTATCAAGTTTGACCGTCAGAACTGGAGAAGAAAAACAAATCAATTGATCTATTAATCAGTACCGATGGATTGATCTCTCTCAGTTCTGTTGATGGACAGCCTTTGTGCTCCTTTGTCCAGCAAGGGGCATTATGACATACGTTGACTCTTCCGTTAGCTTCTGTTTAGCTCCGACTGCTGTGATTGATTGTTTCGGTCACTTGATCAATGACCTGAAAGCAGTTCAAGTGGACCAGCTCCACATGATGTGCATTAGTCTGGTTCCGGTTAGCACCCGCTGACGCTGTGTGTGTTTCCTGACTGCAGGTCTCAGTGCTGCCCCCGGTGGCCTGAAGTTTCCCGACAGCGCTGGAGCATTTCATTATGCAGAGAGCGGGAAGCTGCTGTCCGTCACCAGCAACAGATTCATCCACTGGTCAGTAACACGAGTCCAAGACCAGGACAGACCTGAACAGACCAGGACAGACCTGAATAGACCTTCCATATCAGTCCTGCGATCAGCAAATGGAGGGTGATGGTTGATTGATTGGTGATTGGTGTTGTGTTGGTTTCAGTTGGTTCCTCTGTGTGGCTGCAGGTCCACCTCAGGAGACTCGGTGCAGCTGCTGGAGCAGTCTCTGGACACCAACCTGCTCAACAATGCTGTCAAACTCAAGTTCAGCCACTGCACTGTGCTGCCCGGGGGGGTCACCATCCAGGAGACCCTAAACAATGTCATCATCCTCATCTGCACCAATCAGAGCGTCCACAGGCTGGTGCTGCCTCACCCTACACGCATGTACCGCAGTGTGAGTGAACCACTCTGCTACAGAAAGGGTCATGGCGACATCGTCAACACAACGTCATCACCACGACGTTACCAGGACAGCCCATTCAGGTAGACGTATTAACAGCAGGTGTGTTCTGTCCGCCCCTCCAGGAACTGGTCACCGAGCTCCACATGCAGTCCATCTTCACCGACGTGGGGAAGCTCAGCCTGCAGGATCCGTCCGTCAGTGCTGTCATCCCCAGCTCAGCTGGACACACGGGCAGCCCCGGCACCGCCGCCGCCTGGATCAGCCAGGCCGGAGACGCTCACTACGCGCTGGCTTCACCTGCAGGGGGCATCATGGTGCTCACCCTGCCTCCACACAGCACGCCAGGTACGCCAGGCTGAACCCCAACCACACCCCCGTCAGACAGACAGGAACACAGCTACAGACAGACAGGAAGAGACAGGAACACAGCTACAGACAGACAGGAAGAGACAGGTACACAGATACAGACAGACAGGAAGAGACAGGTACACAGATACAGACAGACAAGAAGAGACAGGTACGCAGATACAGACAGGACCTGTCCACATGTTCTGACAGGACGCGTGTATCTCTCTCTCTCTCTCTCTCTCTCTCTCTCTGGGAGTTGGTGTGTGAGAGCGTGTCAGCGTGTTGGCTGAGTGATTTTTCAAACTTTCCTTGTATGTTTTTTATTTGGGTTCATCTGGTGATATTAGTTATATTATATTTGTAGTTTCACAGGTGTTGATAGATAGACTAGAACCCTAACCCTAACCACAGGTGTTGACTCTAGATAGACTAGAATCCCAAGCTCTCCAGCAGCATTACACACAGAGACAATAACAATGCTATGAAATTAAAAGAACAACTTAGACATATTAAAACAATATAAAATGCAATATAAAAATGTATAGAAAATGTATAAATAAGCAGTATTGGATTGTGGTGACAAAATAAATATAAGGTGCAGTGAACAAATAAGTATAGTGAACAGTGTGTATAAAAAAACCTATAAAGTGCTTATAGACTGTATGTGTTATGACCAGAGTATTAGCTGTTATTGTACAGTGAGATGGCATGTGGCAGGAAAGATTTCCTGTATCTGTCCTTTCGACAGCGGAGCTGGAGCAGCCTGTGAGAGAAGGTACTCCTGCTGTCTGTCTACTGTGTGATGGAGAGGGTGCTGATCATTGTCCATGATGGATAATAGTCTATTCAGCATTCTCCTCTCCACCACGGTCTCAAAAGACTCCAGCCTGAGACCAAGCACAGAGCCAGCCTTCTTGATGATTTTATCAAGTCTGTTAGTGTCGCTGGCTCTGATGCTGCTGCCCCAACACACGGCAGCAAGAAAAGAAAATGGCGCTGGCAACAACAGACTGGTAAAAAATCTCCAACATCCTGCTGCCTCCTCAGGAAATAGAGTCTGCTCATCCCCTTCTTGTACACAGCCTCCGTGATTAGATTTCCAGTCCAGTCTGTTGTCGATCACCACTCCCAGGTATTTGTAGTCCTCCACCTCATCCTCAGAAAACTTCTGCAGATGACATGACTCAGAGTTGTACTGATAGTCAGTGGTGTATAAGGTGAAGAGGAAGGGAGAAAGCACAGTTCCCTGCGGAGCTCCTGTATCACTGACCACCACATCAGACAGGACACTGCCCAGATGGACAAACTGTGGCCTGCCTGTCAAGTAGCAGTCAGTAATCCAGGAGATCATTGTGTCGTCAACACCCATCACCTGCAGCTTCTCACTCAGTAGCAGCGGCTGAATGGTGTTGAAAACACTGGAGAAATCAAAGAATGTGATCCTCACAGTGCCTCCTCCACCATCCAAATGCATATGGGCTCGTTGCAGCAGGTAGATGACAGCATCATCAACTTCCTAAATGGGGCTGATAGGCAAATTGCAAAGGATCCAAAAACATCCTCACCTGTGGCCTCAGCTGGGCTAAGACCAGTCTCTCCAGGACCTTCATCACATGAGATGTGAGGGCGACTGGTCTGTAGTCTGCCGGGTCTGATGGCCTCAACTTCTTGGGGACTGGAACCAAGCAGGACGTCTTCCACAGCATAGGGACTTTCTCCTGACTCAGACTCAGGTTGTACAGATGTCCCAGTACAGGAGACAGCTGGCTGGCACAGGTCTTCAGGATCCTGGGTGTGATGCCATCAGGGCCTGCAGCCTTTCGCGAGCCATTTGGGACAATGTGGGTGTGTGGGGGGCCAGAGGTGTCGTAGGGGGGCTGGCAGGGGGTGAGCTAAACCTGTTAAAAAACTGGTTAAACTGGTTTGCTCTATCCAGGCTCCCTGACATCTGCCTGTCTTTCCCCTTCATCCCCGTGATGTGCTTCATTCCTGTCCACACGTCTCTCACATTGTTCTGTTGGAGTTTAGCCTCCAGCTTCCTCCTGTAGTTGTCCTTGCATGTCCTCAGCATGTCTCTGAGTTCGTGCTGCACTCTCCTCTACTTCTGTCTGTCTCCAGCCCTGAAAGCCATCTTCTTCTTGTTCAGAAGTGCCTTCAGGTCCCTGGTAAATCCAGGGCTTGTTGTTGGAGAAGCAGTACACAGTCCGGGCTGGTACGGTGGTGTCCTCACAGAATCTGATGTACTCCGTGATGCAGTCAGTCATGTTGTCAATATCCTCCCCATGTGGCTCACAGAGTACATCCCAGTCTGTTCGACTCGAAGCAGTCCTTACAGTGCCTCAGCGGCCTCCTGTGTCCACCTCCTCACCGTCCTGGTGTGCACGGGCTGCCTTCTCACACAGGGACACACCTGGGAGTCATCATGACTAAGTTGTTGTCTGACCTGACCTTTTTTTAATTTTTTTTATTTTTTAAGTTTTGTCCAGTGAGCCATGATTAAAATCGCCTGTAATAACCATGAATGCATCCGGGTGGTCAGTTTGTAGTTTAGCAGTAGCAGCGGTGGAGCTGATGACTTCACAGGCCACTGCTGCATCAGCTGACGGGGGAATGTAAACAGCGATAACAATGGTGGCAGACATGAACTCCCTCGGTAAATAATACAGGCGCATTCCCACAGCCAGCAGTTCAATGTCCGGGGTACAGAGCCGTTCCTTCACATTGACATGTCCATGCCAATGTGCTGGTGGGTTTTGGGGGTTTGCGAGGGGAAGGTGCCTCTGCAGGCAGAGTCTGCGCCTTCGCTGGCTTATTATCAGCATTATTTTTCATTATTCAAAAGTAAAACTTATGTTTATGAATTAAGTTAAATAAAGAGAGTTGGAAAAAAAATCTCTCTCCTCCTCCCTCCGTCTCCCCCTTCTCTGTCTATCTCCCTGTGTCTCTCTCTCTCTCCCCCCTCCCTGCCTGCCTCCCCCCTGTGTTGCAGGTGGTGTGTCTGTGGTGGAGTTGAAGAGGAGCTCCATGATGCAGAGGTTGTCTGGTTGGATGCCGTCAGCGATCCGTGGAGATCAGAGTCCAGCTGACCTGGTGCTGAGTGTGTCTGTCAGAGAGCTGGAGGAGGACTCCTTCATGTTCGCCCTGTGCCAGGACCACCGCTTGCGCATGTGGTCTCTCAAGGTGAGCTGTCTCACACACACACACACACACACACACACACACACACACACTCTCCCAGGTGAGGCTCTCCTGATGTTGTCATTAAAGCTTACCTGGTCCTGCATGTCCCCTCAGGAGCAGGCCTGCCTGCTGGAGGCGGACATGTTGGAGTACATGCCGGCCTGTAAAGGAGTGAGGCGTCTGGCTGGTCAGGGTCACCGTCTCAGGCTGGCCTTCTCCTCCACCACCGGCCTGTGTGTGTGTGTTTACCTGGCCGTACCTCAGAGAGGACAGTTCACCGTGCTGCAGCTCGTCGCCACTGACAACAACCGCTACAGCCTGGACCACATCTCGTCCCTGTTCACAACACAGGTGAGGTGTTCCAGGTGTTCCAGAGAGGACCTGCAGTATGAACAGTGTCTGTGCTGGCAGTGTCTGTCATCACGTCCGTGTATCCATGAAGATGTCATTCTGTCCACAGGAGACTCTGGTGGACTTTGCTCTGACCTCCACAGACATCTGGGCCGTCTGGGTGGACGACTCCAACACCACCGTAGTCAAATACATCAACTTTGAACAGTAAGTGGGCCCGAGAGCCACCAGCAGTGGGGCTGAAATGATGACTGACTTTAGGTGACAGGGAGGGGGGCTCTGTATGGGGAGTGTTACCTCATTAAACTGATCAGATTTATTTGTGTGTGTGCTTTCCAGTAACACAGCAGGTCAGTGGAACCAGGTGTTTGTTCAGCCCCCACCTGAAGAGGAAGTCCATATTGGAGTTGACCAGGATCCCAGAGTAAGAGCCGCCTACGCCACATCGACACACCAGCACACACTGATGTGCATTATGTACCATACAAACAAAAACCACATTTCACAAGTCCAGAAGTAGCTGGATGTGGTACTGATTTGGAAAAAATCTCCAGTATGCATCAGACCAGTCTGCCTCGCCCACGGTGTCCCACAATGCAAAGCGTTGGAAGCATCGACAGGACACATGAGAGCTGTTCTGACAAATTTATCTGTCAAACCAGCACAAACTCAAAAACACATCAGTCGGCCAGCTGAAATGAAAAAGCGGCAGTTTGACTGAAGCGAACACAATGTTCACATCCAAATCAACAGAAGTAAAAAAACTCTAAACTCAAACTATCCTGGTGAGCGGGTGCGTCGTCATGGCAACGCAGATCTGACTGTTGATGGTGCTGATTGTCTGGTCAAATCCTGTGTGTCTGTTAACAGGAGACATACCTGGAGGTCCTCTTCTCACCTCTACGCTTCACCGCCTCAGCCATTGTTAAAGCTCTACAGGTGAGTCCCCTACCTGCTGGAGTTCAAGCTCTACAGGCCACAGAGATTGTACCTGGTGTGTACCTGTTGTGTGTTGCAGATCTACCGCAGAGGCTTAGAGAGAGTCACGGATGTTTCGTGGGAGACTCTGAAGAAGGAGGTGACGGTGGCTGTGGAAAGCGAGGTAACGTAACGCACAGAGGATTAACACCACGAGTCTGAGGACACCAGTAACCTGTCTGTCTGTCTCTCTCCCTGTCTGTCTGTCTGTCTGTCTCTCTCCCTGCCCTGTCCTGTCTCCCGTGCAGCTGCAGAGCAGTGTGACAGAGTTTGAGTTTTCTCAGGAGGAGTATCGTCAGCTGCAGGTGGAGTTCTGGTCCAAGTTCTACGCCTGCTGTCTGCAGTACCAGGAGGCTCTGTCCATGCCTCTGGGCCTGACCGTGAGCCAGTACACCGGCATGGTCTGCCTGCTGAAGAAGGTGAGAGGGGGAGAGAGGAGCGGGAGGAGAGAGGAGGAGCTCTGTGCAGCGCGCCTCCTTTAAACACTGCGGTCCACCTGCGTTTGTCTTTCAGGGTTTCGTGTCGTTTTTGCTGCCTTGCTTTGCGGTGGATCATTTGTACCTGTCCTACGATGAGTATCTGTTCTCAGAGGAGGAGACGCCCATTGCTGAAGGTAACTGCACCACCTGCCGGCCAAGCCGACAAACCCTCACAAAGCTCGCTCTGTTGGCTCATCTTAGCCATACTGTCTAACGTCCCTCCGTCCCTCAGAGCCCGAGCTGGGCCGCGACGTGCTGCAGCTGGTTCAGTGTTTACGGCTGGTCAGCGACGCCGTGTCTGGAGAGATGGCCTACGACATGGAGAAGGCTCTGGAACACTTGCAGTCACCTGAGAGGGCAGCAGAGCTCGTCCTGGAGAACATGCTGTCCAACGACAAGTCAGTCACACACAGACTGTACACACTGCAGAGTACACAGACACACTGTGCAGAGTACACAGACACACTGTACACACACTGTACACACTGTACACACACTGCAGAGTATATACACACTGTGCACACACACTGTGCAGAGTACACACACACTGTACACACTGTACACACTGTACTGCACACTGTACATACACACACACTGTACACACACTGTACACACACTGTACACACTGTGCAGAGTACAGACACACTGTACACACTATACACACACTGTACACACGCACAGTACACTACACAGCAGTACACAGTACACACTGTACACACTGCACACACTGCAGAGTATATACAGTACACAGACTGCACACACTGCAGAGTACACACACACACACTGTACACACACACTGCACACTGCAGAGTATATACACACTGTACACACACACACACTGCGTACACACACAAACACACACACAAAGGCAGGTGTGTGCAGTTTTAAAGCTTACTTTGATCATTCTGAGTTTCTTAAATATTAACGCAGTGTATCTGACGTTCAGTTTAGCTGAAGTGTTTTTCACGTTTCCTGCAGTGACAACGTGATTGAGGACATCCAGAACAAATTGCAGGACGTTCGTAACCCGATGGCGGCCATGATGGTTCTGCTGAGGGAGATGGACCTGGAGACGGACTCAGAGGTCGGAGGTGAAGCGGCCGACACACCTGGTAGGATGGGAAAAAAAAACATAATTTACACGAACCTCAGCTGGAGGTGATCTCAGTGTGCTTTTTATCAGGAAGTACAATTTATTTACAATTAAAAATTGTGGACTCTGGGTCCAGATTATGGGTCTGTGTGAAGGCGTGACCTGACATTGTGCCCTGATCCATGTCTTGCAGGTCAGAGTCTCAGCGTGAGGATCAGTCTGTCTCAGCTGTACGGCAGCAGCTCGGCCATCTCCGTTGTCTGTCAAGCCGTCTGTCACATGACCATGACCAGAGCCCTGTTCTGCAGAGACCTGCTGATCCTGCAGAAACTCTACCTGCGCTTCGGAGACAACGTAGGAACACACGCACAGGAACACACGCACACAGGAACACACATGAGCATATGATGAAGTGTTTATTAAAAGGTGCAGCTGTTCCTTTTTTGTGTTGAACAGGTGACGTTGCTCAGGTGGTTAGTGGCTGCTGTCAGGTCTTATAAACTGTAGTGAGCTGGTTTTAGTGTGTGTGTGTGTGTGTCTCAGGTGTTTCTGGGTGGGGGGGTCCAGCTGCTGCAGCTCCAGCAGGATCTGATCCCTCGCAGTTCCCATCTCCTCTCCTCTTATTACCTCCTCAAACACGTCAGTCAGAGCCTGGCCTCGTCTGTCCCCGTGGACATCATGTGAGTGCAAACAAACACACCTCTGCACTTAGTTTAGTTTGACACACAAAGAATATCAGTGTGTAGAGGTGACCTCTGACCTTTGACCTCCTGTAGAGACGCTAACCTGCAGCACCTGACGGTGTTGGAGCTGTCAGACACTCCGGCCGCCTCCACCAATCGATCAGGTCAGTGAGGCTGAGGACCGATTAGCATGACACACAACACTCGCAGTGACGTAATAACATATTATTATCTCATAATGAGTTTATAACACGTTGTTACCTGTATTATGTATTAACTTGTTGTTACCTGGTGTGTGTATATAACTGAGTTACTAACGGTGGCCTCTGGTTCAGCAGTGCTCAGTCCTCAGACGGTGGTGGAGCTCTTCTATCAGACAGCAGCCAGGAAGATGATTGTCTCTCAGATTTACTCTCAGCAGCAGAGTAACTCTCTGCTTCAGTGGACTCACATGATCTCCAGCGTGGTCCACTTGCTTGCTCAGCTGCTGTATCCTTCATTCACAAACACAACGTGAGCTCAAACAATCGAGAGAGTGACCGAAAGAGACTCCACCTCCTCAGGATTATAAACACTGAGTGAAGTGATAAAAGTTACGCAGAACAGTCACATGACAGTTTGGTAGAACAAGATGGTGAATTTTTTAAAAGCCAAATTCATTTCGGGTGTTTAAACTCACTGATTTATAATGACAATGTTGATAAAATGTCTGAAGGTAATGTAAGGATCAGCACAACCTGATGAACATTTACATATATAAGTGAATAAGTGAACTGTGAATGTCTGTTAATGTGCACACAAAATGTATTTGTTTTCTTTCCCTCGTGTCTTCACCTTAACTGTCCCAGCTGGCCTAGTAATCCTGGTTTCCAGTTCCCCGAGTGCCTGATGGCCAACTGTCAGTACACACAGCTTCAGGTGGGTTTAACTCCTCTTCATCACACCAACCTGACGTTAGCAGTACTTCACCTGTCCACACCTTTCCTGTGTCAGCCTTTACCTGTCTGAGCAGCTTTCTCCTGAACTAACGAGCAGCTGACCAAAGACCTTCGCTTGCTCGCTGCTGCATCTGAAGGAGCTTTTACTTGTTGTCGTCACTGATCGTGGTTTTCATTATGAGTGTGGTAGGTTGAAAAGTTCATTTGGGCAAGAAAAAAGTCCCATTAATAAGTTATTTTAGTGAATCAGTGGGGAATCACCTCCACTTAGTTTTGAAATAGCAGCAGGCTGTGGTAATAAAAGCCCCCACACGTGTTCACAGGTGTGTTTGTTACCTGAACATGTCCCATCACACGTCAGACTGTCTTTAGTCATGTATTCTCTTCATTTGTTTGTTATGCTTCACTGTGATTGGCTCAGCTGTGTCAGACCTGTGCTGTGATTGGCTGAGACTGTATTCATGATCATATTCACCTTGCCTTGGCTCTTGAAGCGCAATAGGTGTGTCTCACCTGTGTGTTGCTGTGTGCAGGAGTACGTGAGGCTTATTGGCCCCTGGTGTCAGGTGAACATCGGCTCCTGTCGCTTCATGCTGGGTCAGTGTTACCTGGCCAACGGGGAGGGCCAGAAGGTGAGCCGTCATACCTGTATATCCGCTGTTTATCTCCACACCTGGAACACCTGCTGACTCGTCATTGGTCTCTTCAGGCTCTGCAGTGTTTCCAGGAGGCTGCGACGGAGGTGGAGAAGGAGGAGTTCCTGATGAGACTGACGGGCACTGAGGAGGAGGAGGCTGCATCCACCCCCAGACTACAGTACTACAACAAGGTACACCTGAAACACACCTGCTGACCGTGTGTGTGTGTGCAGCTCCAAACATCCAACAGCAGCGACTCAAAACCAGATCAACAGGTGTCATAAAGTGATTACTGCATCTTAAAGCTGTGTGTCTGACTGTGTGTGTGTGTGTCTGACTGTGTGTGTGTGTGTGTGTGCATTCAGGTGCTGCGGTTGTTGGAGGATGTGGGTCTACCTGAGCTGGTCATCCAGTTGGCCTCTTTGGCCATCACCGAGGCCGTCACTGACGTCAACAGCCAGGTAAAATCAAACACTCAGGTCGGGACTTTTCTTGGTCTGGAAATCCAACATAACACACACTCGTCACACACACACCAACATCACACACACTTTTGTCACACACACACACCAACATCACACGCTAGTCACACACCGATGTCACACACACCAATGTCACACACACCAACATCACACACACTCACACACCGTCACACACACACTCGTCACACACACACACACACACACACCATCATCACACACACTCGTCACACACACACACACACACCATCATCACACACATTTGTCACACTTTTGTCACACACACACCAACATCACACGCTCGTCACACACCGATGTCACACACATCACACACACACACACACACCAATGTCACACACACACACACACACACACACACACACACACACACACACACCATACACACACACACACCATCACACACACTCGTCACACACACACACACACCATCATCACACACACTCGTCACACACACACACCATCACACACACACACACACACACACTCGTCACACACACACACACACACACACATCATCACACACACACACACACACATCGCCACACACACACACACACACACACACACACACACACACACACACACACACACACACACACACACACACACACACACACACACACACACACACACACACACGTCACACACACACACACACACACACACACACACACATGCACATACACACACACACCATCATCACACACACTCGTCACACACACTCGTTACACACGCTGGTCATCCTGTGTTTGTCATCTTTAAAGGTTTGTTTAAGGTGAATAATGTGTGTGCGCATGCGTGTATGTGTGTTCAGGCGGCTCTGTGGACTCGAATCTTCAAACACCACCTGGACCTCGGACACAACAGTGAAGCTTACGAAGCGCTCACACAGAACCCCGACTGCAGCATGTATGTACACTTTGATACGTGTGCGTACACACTTACATACATGTATGTATGTGTGTGTTTAAACACACGGAAGACGTGTTCATGCTACAGCACGATGTTTTCATGTTTCAAAGAGTTTAAGATTAAAATCCTCTCAGAACACCTGCTGACAGTTAAACAGTGTCTGATTATCAATAATGAAGAGTGATTATCAGTAATAAATCAGCACTAATCGGTCATACGTGTTGTGGTTTCAGGCAGCTGGACTGTCTCCGGCAGCTGGTGGTGGTTCTGTGTGAGCGATCTCAGCTCCAGGATTTAGTTCAGTTCTCCTACGTCAACCTGCACGACGAGGTAACCTGACCTCTGACCTCTGTAACAGCCACACATTATTGATGAATGATCAGTATAACAGGAGAGTCAAACTGATCAATGTGTGTCCTCAGGTTGTCAGCATCATCGAGTCTCGAGCTCGGGGTCTCGACCTGCTCGCTCACAACTACTACGAGCTGCTGTACGCCTTCCACATCAACAGACACAACTACAGGAAAGGTAGCTACACCTGAGATACACGTGTCAGCGAGGGGGGGGGAGGGGGGGGGTACTGCCACACCTGAGCATTTACACCCACTGCATTGTTAACATATCTGAACCAGTTTTATGAATCAACGTGTGTGTGTGTCAGCGGGGACCGTAATGTTCGAGTTTGGGATGCGTCTCGGTCGGGAGGTCCGGACTCGTCTCGGCCTTCAGAAGCAGGTGAACTGTTACCTAGCTGCCCTCAACTGTCTCCGCCTCATCAGACCAGAGTATGCCTGGATCGTCCAGCCGGCCAGCGGAGCTGTACAGGCATTGGTACACACACACACACACACACACACACACACACACACACTCAGATATATACGCACTCTGTATGTCCACCTGCTAATACCTGTGTGTGTGTGTGTATATGTGTGTGTGTGTGCTGCAGTACGAGCGTCCAGGAGCGTCTCCGAAGAGAAACTCTGACGGAGAGTTTTCCTCTGAACCAGGTGACACCAGCTGAAGAAAACTTTATGGATCGCCTCACTGCAATGACACACAATGAGCAAAACCTTCGATAAAACTTTAATAACATTGTTTCTGTACAAACACAACATAAAATAACAGGAAAGTCACTGTCAGACAGGTGCATTGTGGGGGTGCTCTGCCCCCTGCTGGAGGAAACATGGTGCTGCAGAAAACAAACAAAGATGGCGGCTGTCTTCTTTTTCTTCCTCTTGACTGTTGCTGCTTCCTCCTGCAGTCAGACGTCAGGTGGACATCCTGGAGCTCAGGGACCTAGAGAAAGAGTACATCCTGTCCCGCAGCCGTCTCACCCTTGCCCAGCACCACCCCCCGTCTGCCGCCATCGCAGGTACACCCGACACAGCCGACACACCTGGAATAAGAGCTGCTGCTGCGGCACACCTCTAATGGCCACCTGTTTCTGTGTCTATAGGCGGAGCCTCGGCGGTGGAGATGGTGGCCCTGTTGGTCCAAACGGGCCTTTTTGACTCGGCTCTGTCCGTCTGTCAGACCTTCAAACTCAACCTGACTCCGGTCTTTGAGGGTCTCGCCTACAAGTGAGACCTCCTGTCCCCTCCCCCTAATTATTCATTTATTAGTGCTTATTGACTTAATATCAGTTAGTGATGTTTTATTTCTAATCACTTTTTTTTTTTAATCTGAATATCGATATATTGATCCAGCTGTTCTTTGTCGTTAAAATAATCCAGCTGCTCCCGAGTGATGAAGATGGTGATGATGATGTTTTAATAGCTTTTGTTGTTGTTGTTTTTGTTTCCAGGTGCATCAAACTTCAGTTTGGGGGGGAGGAGACTCAGAACGAAGCCTGGACCTGGTTGGCTGCTAATCAGCTGTCATCAGTCGTCAACACCAAAGAATCAAGGTGAGCCAACACACACACACACACACACACACACAAACACACAAACACACGTCATGACAACCTGCCGCTCTTCTGTGGTTCTCAGCGCTGCAGACGAGGCGTGGCGGCTGCTGGCCTCGTACCTGGACAGGTATCCTTCAGCCAACGGACAGCACCATCGCTGCGTCATCAACAAGCTGCTGTTGCATGGCGTCCCTCTGCCCGACTGGCTCGTCAGGTCCTACAAGGTCAGAGGTCGCCTCAGGCCCGCTGTTTTCCCATCATGCACCGCAGCTCCCTCTAACCCGCTGTGTGTTTCAGGCCATGGATGCTGCGTCTCTGCTGCGTCTCTTCCTGAACTTTGACCTGCTGGACGCTGCGGCTGAGCTGGTGATGGAGTACGTGGACGCTCTGTTGGGGAAGGGACACCAGTACTTTGGAATAGAGGTACAGATACTTCAGGTACTTTGTAATAGTTACAGATACCTAAAGTACTACAGCATAACTAACAGAGGGGTGTGTGTGTTTCAGAGGCCTCTGTCGGCGACGTGGTCGTCCGTCTGGCTGCCGTACACGTCGATCGATCAGCTGCTTCAAACTCTGAGCGAGACTCAGACCAACAGCAGCGTGAGTCACTTCCTGTTTACATTTGACATCACAAGGTCTGAGGGACTCTGCTGGTCTCGGTCAGTCTGTGCCAGTCTGAACTTGGTGCCGTTGTGTGTTTAACACCGTGTCTTTCGTCTGTTTTCAGGTTTATAATAAAGTTCGGGACAAACTGGACGATTATCACCGGCTGGTGGAGCAGACGACTAAACGAAGACTCGTCGCTCGCTGAAGACTCATCAGGTCACCTGATCGATCCGACCAATCGCAGACTGGAGGCGGAGCAGCCCAGGTGTTTTTGTACCACTTGAACGTGTAAATATTTGTGTTCTCTTCGTAAAAGAAGAATCGTTTTAGAAGAATAGTCTCTTTTGTACTCAACGTTGAAATTGTCATTAAATTTTTCTGCAATTCGAGTGTCATCAATTCATCAATCATCTGTCAATCAAGAGCCAATACGTGAATCTTTAATCATCCTAAAAATAAGTTTTAAAAACATTTTTATTTATCGATAAACTGAAGCTTCTTTTAATAGCTAGAAAGAGTAAGAGTTTTTATCACAGATACAGGACTTTAACTATTTCATGATAGAACGTATAAATAATATAATACTTGTACCTGACAATCAAAGTATGAACTCATTAATGATCAATAGCAATGATCCCTGAGCTTCACTGATTGGTTGACAGCTCTGTGCTGTCCTCCAATAACTGAGCACAATCCCTTCAGGGTCACACATGGAAAAAAAAAACAAAAAACTGATCCCATTTTGGGCCTTTCAGGCCTCCGTAGACACTCGGATCAAAACAGTTGAGCTTTTGTTATTTATGTTCACGCAGCTGAACTCAGATAAATAGTTTGACTTTTCTGCCCTCGAGTTATGTCGGTTAAAGCGTAAAAAAAAATTGTGAAACGTGTCTCCAGTTGCGGTCCATCTGTCTGAGGTTCACTGGCCTGGTGGGGACATGATCTGTGTCTGTGTTGTGGAGAGAAGGTCGAGTGGCCCAGAGCTCCATATGAGGACATCTAGAGATGCACCTGGACTCACAGACTCATTTCCATTACCTGTGATACCTTCACACATGGACTAAACCCATGAACTCAGTTTATCTACAGTCTTATTACGACCCATGTTTAACTCCATATATGACTGATGATGATGTTCTCTGTACATGTGGCATCTATTGCACGTCTGTCTGTCCCAGGGAGAGGGATCCCTCATCTGTGGCTCTTCCTCAGGTTTCTTCTTTTTCCCATAAAGGCTTTTTTGAAGTTTTTCCTGACTCGGTTCGAGGGTCTAAGGACAGAGGGTGTCACAACTGTACAGATTGTAAAGCCTCCGAGGCAAACGATGTTTGTGATTTTGGAGCTTTAAATAAATAAATTTTAATTTTGAATTTGTAATTCAGAGTCACAAATATGACGGCGACGATCAAACAACTAAAGCCAACAGACAGATGAGTCGACCTTCCTGCTGCAGGCCAACGACTGATCAATGGATCAAACCTGAAAGCGATCAAACACTTTGATTGATGAACCTCTTCACCATCATCACGACGAACAGAAGCAGACGGACACGAGTCTCCTCAGAGTACAAATAAAAACAGAACAGACATTTATTGTGCCGACTCTACTGTACATGTCAGAAACAAGTGGAGTACCGTGTGGCCTCGTACTGAAGTACAGCAGCATGTAGTGATCATATAAAAGGCTAAATGGAATGCTTTGTTCAGTAATACTGATTTGTACCATATAAGAGGAGCGCAGTCCATCAGAGGTATTATATCACCGTAGGAATAAACTGCTATACGGCAAGTACCGAGGTTCATGTGCGCCGCGCACCTGACAGGTGGCGGTGGTGCAGGAAGTCATTAAGTCAGGTGAGACTTGGTAGGTGGAGTCCGTTGCTGCGTCTCCGTGCGAATATAAAGAAGCTGTCCGGGCGGCGCACGGCCCCACAGGAAGTCACGCCGTGCTTTTGGTGGGAAGCTCCGTGCTGTTGTGTCGTGTCTTCCGCGACGTGCCGTCATCTCGCGGCCGGGCCTTCTGTAGGTTGGACATGGCGGCGGTGCGCTCGATGTCGATGAGGGCGTACAAGCTCGATGCGGCGGTGGGGGTGGTGGGGGCAGCGGGGAGGTGGGGGTGCGCGGCGTGTGGGGGTTGCTGCCGTCCGAAGCGCCCTTGTTCCCACTGCTGTTGTCCATCTCCACCTCAATGTAGTTGAGGGTTTTGGGCGGCTCCGGGTGGCCCGGCAACGGCGGCCGGCGGAAGTCGAAGTTGAAGATGGTTGGCCCGTCGGCTCGGCGGCGGCCAGTGTCGGGCCGGTGGGCGCTGAGCGGCGCCGTCACGTTCTCCGTGTTGACGTAGTTGTGGGAGGACTCGAGGGCGGCGGACAGGGGGTGCGAGTAGGAGTGGTGCAGCAGGCCGTGGTGGTTGTAGCCGTTGAGTGACGGACGGTGTCTTCAGCCCACCGCCGCCGCCCTCCTCCTCCTCCGAGCTCGGCTTCCTGGCCTCCCACACTGGAGGCAGCGCCGGCAGGTTCTCGTAGTCCAGCAGGGCGGTGCGCCCGCTGGGCCGAGTTGTTGACATTCTGCAGGTCAGGGGTGAGGGGGGGTGGGCGGTGGCGGCGCGGAGCTGCGGATGGATTGGAGGAGGAGCCGTTGGAGAGCGGGGGGGCCGGTTCGGCCTCGGTAGTGGCCTCGGTGGGGCCGTTAGTCTCTCGGGGGCCCTCGGCCTCCTTCGCCTCCTGCTGCCTCTTCTCCTTCTCCATCAACTGCCTCTGAACGGGGGTAGGGCCCAGCACGAAGCGCACCCCCTGCGGCTCCAGCAGCACCTGCGGCTCAGCCTGGGGGGGGGCAGGTGGCTCGGAGCGAACCCTGGGAGGCGGCGGGGGGGTAGGAGGACACTGAGACTGGGGAGAGGTGGGGCTCTCCAGCGGGGTGGTGACGGTGAGCGGGCTGGGCTGATCCTCCAGCAGGCCCGTGGTGTTAACGTAGGTGTGAACCTGCACAGGAAACATTCAGATTAGGCCTGCACCTAACAATGATTTTTTTAAATCGATTAATGATTAATTTTTCAATTAGTCGACTAATCTATTGACTAATTTATCGACATACTGTAGGTCCTAATTCAAGTATTTTCTTCACTACTAAAAGTTTCAACAACATTTCAAACTTCAGAGAAGAAGAGCCGCGATCAAAGTACAGTAATCCCTCGCTATATCACGCTTTGATTTTCGCGGCTTCACTATATCATGCGGATTTTATTATGAAAACATATATTGCGCATATTTCGCTGGTTCGCGGATTTCTGCGGAGGATATTGACGCGTCATGTATCCTGGGCACTGATTGGCTCAGCGAATATGTTGTTGCCTGTACATTATGTACATGACGTATACTGTACGGTACACACATTTTATATTAGATAATCACAATATATCTAATATATTAGTATATAGTGCATTACTATACATTACAGTAAATATAAAATTATTTGTTAAAATATGTATTATTACAATGCGTTTAAAACTGTATTACAAATTAAATAACTATTAAATTCCTCAATGATATACGATACGTATATTTGTGCGTAGTATATAAACAGCGTGTTTACATACATAATTTCAATGAATCTTACTGAATATCTAAGAGAATATAAAGGCTTTATACTGTATAACTGTGTGGGACATGTTTATAAGGGCTTAAAATATATAAAAATAACCTCTAATTCACCTTTTCGGGTGGGGAGGTCATTGTACACACTGTGTCCGCTGTTCCCGCTTCGCCATATCTCTCTTTGCTACTGGCAGCGGCAAAGTTCAGCCGTTAACTGCTTTAACGAGCGGCTGCCAGCACTGCCGGGTGGTGCAGGTGGGCGAGCGCGATAAACGCAACAATAATAGACACAAGCGTGAGCGCACCGAAGCGTGTTGTAGTGACGCCACACTGCTGTTTGTTGTGATGACGTCACACGATCGCGATCGCTTCAAACATTTATTCATCGACCGGCCGGCAAACAGCTGTGGCCACGGAGCGGATAAAATATCATGCGACGCGTCGACGCACGTTTTTTTGCATCGACTTAATTATCGTAGTCCATTATGTCGACTATGTCGACGAATCGCACCAGCCCTAATTCAGATCAATGATCAATATTACTGGATGACTCCTTATATTATTTCCACTGTGAACATTCAAACAGAAATATATTGATCAATGACTGAAGTTTTCAATAAATTTCAATCGATTGCATATGTGATGTATCAGCTGACTTTAACACTTCCTGTTTACTTTAATTCTGAAGCTCTTACATATCAGTGATGTTGTCATTGTCTTATTTTGAAACACTACCCTCGGCACAGATCACTTCCTGTTTTTATTCTGACCTTTAACCCTCCACCATGATGTTTGACAGCAAATACCAATAACTGACTATTGATCAGGAACAGGAAGTGTGTGTCGTACCGCTTCGTCGGCCACCAGCAGAGGGTGAGTCGACTCCTCCCCCACCGATGGCAGCCGGGTGCTCGCCACTGACGGGTGACGGCTGGACGGGTGAGAGACGGAGCCTCGCTCACTGACGGGATCCTCGCCACGCCGTTCGGCACCGCCGGCACCGAGTACCCCACAGCTGGAAACACAGGTAAACAAACAACAGGCAGGTAAACAAACATCAGAGAGGTAAACAAAAACAACAGAGGTAAACAAACAAACAATAGAGAGTTAAATAAACAAACAACAGAGGTAAACGACAGGTAAACGAACAAACCGAGGAAGATAATTAAATAACAGAGACAGACAACAAACACAAATAAACATATAAACAGTAAACAAACACAGAGGGCAATAACGTTTAAAATATTTAAAATAAAAAAAGTATCTGCAGGAGTGTGTGTACCTGTACAGGTGTGTCTGTGCGGGTGTGTGTGTAGCGTACCTGCAGGTGTGTGTGCCCCCTGCTGGTTGGGCTCTAGCACAGCCTCCTCCACCACGCTGATGCTGTGGCTGTGCATCACCTCCTGCAGCATGTTGAAGATCTCCTCAGCTCGAGAACATTTGAAGGCGAAAATACCTGAAAACAAACAAACAAACATCAGAGCTCCGAGCACACCACCGTTTCTGCTTCAGGTTCCACAAATACTAGTCTTCATTTTACTTCCACTATTCACACACTGAACACCGTGCATCATTAATAACTCATCAGTCACTAAGGGATGATCAAAGTCATTGAACAGGGTGAAGATGTGATCAGCTGATCAGTTTACAGCTCGCTCTGTAAATCTTTTTATTCTAACGCAGCGTTTCCTCTATAGTTGACTTTCTGTCCTCTGAACAGTCACTCGCCACGTCATGACAACCAAATAAACAACAACAAACACACGGCTGTGTTTCTACGGTAACAGCTAGCTAACCTGCTAACTGTTAATTCATAATGTAAGGTGATGATAAGCTAACTAAGCTAGCCTAGCTAAGGTTAGCTAAGGTCAGCTCAGTGATGCCTCTGAGCCCAGCTGAAGATTAACACGAGACACTGAGCGAGTGAGCGACTGAATAAATGGACAAATGAGCGAGTGAATAAATGGACGAATGAGCGAGTGAATGAATAAATGGATGAGTAAGTGATTGCTGAGTGTCACCGACCAGTCGTTCTTAAGTTTGTCTCACAGTTCATGTTTTCATATTTCTTGCAGAGATTAATAGCGGTGAACAAACTCACTCAGTCAAACTTGATGAGACGTTTACTCATTAGCGATGTCTGAGTCTGATATCTGAATCGATTATAGATTATGATGATTATGATCACGCTGTGGTAAAGACTGTTATTGGGTGTTTTAACGGTACTCTGTACTTCAGTTTTGGACGCACCTTGACCCGTTTGGCAGCGGCGGCCACTCTCAAATGAGAACAGGTTGGAGTCGTAACCATAGCGACGAAGGCACAGGTAAGGCCACCGCACGTCGTCACGGCGATGGGTGTGGAGGACGAGCTCAGCATCAGTCAGCTCCATCACACCTGAGCCCAACTCGTTCCCATCGTCGTCCACGTTGATTACCTGTACAGGTAAACACACACACACACACACAGAGTCAGGTACGCACAAACCTGATCCCAGCCTTGATCCTCCCACACCTTTGAAATAATGAGGTATACAAGTAGATATGCATCTCTATCAATATCTCTGTATATCTACATGCCTCATAGGTGTCTGTGATGTTTCACTGATGAAGTCTTGTATTATTTCTTATCTTCCATCTCTTTTGACTCCTCCTACAATGATGATGTCAGCATGACGTGATGATGCAGAACACCTGCATCATGTCGAGTGTGACGACTCACACACTGTTTTTTACAGGCTTGTTTCCTGATGTGTGTCGGTGTTTAGGACAGGTCTCAGGCTCAGTGAAGCTCGCTGTGTTTTGGAAGAATAAAGTCTCTCTGAAGTTTGTGACGAATGTCTTTTCACTGTTTCTCCACGTTAACTCGTGAGTGGATCGTGGAGAAATGAAGGCCGGTTAATTGAAGATGAAAACTTCACAGCCCAGTAAAAACCTGTCTGACATTTCTAAAGGTCTTAATAAAGTTTAAATTGAATTCTCTGTGATGTGACTCAATTAAAAGTGTGTTTCTGTTCTCCACCCTAAAACAAACAGATTGAGCCGGAGGAGGCGAGCAGAGTGTGTGAAACAGTCATTAGTGAATAATCCAGGGTGTGTGTCGACACACTCTGACTGCGCTGGCAGGCCGAGGCACGAACTCACCTTGAATTTACTCTGATGATTATCTGGAACTGACTCTTTCTCTGGACAGCTTAAACAGCTACCCATGGCTTCTTCAGAGCACCATCTGATGTCTGAGACAGACAGACAGGGAGACAGGCAGACAGTCAGTATCTCACACTCTTTATAAAGTTAGACAATCACACGTCATCATACTGCACTTAATGTCAGAGCAGCTGATGTCTCTGAGGGGGGGGGCTCACCTAAATCCTGCCCCCGGTAGCTCTGGTTCCATCCTCAGAGCCTGACGGACTTTCATACTGTGGAGGATCACAGGACATGAACTGAGGACCTGCAGAGAGCGAGAGAGAGAGAGAGAGACACACACACACAGTTTGTTTCATTATCATTATTTTCATCATAACTGTTATTATTGTTGTTAGATCTCCTGAGCGTTTCTGACATTTGTTGTGGATCAATAAATTTATTTCAGCTCAGTGACCATAAGTTAGATCCTGATGTCACAGTATGACGCGAACAGTCCAGCAGACAGCAGGTTTTCTGTTTCTATCAGTTTCTAATCGTTCTTCTCGCTGCCACCGGCTCATGTTTCACCACATCAGACTAAACGCTGCTGCAGTTTGTTCTCGATCAGTTCAGCTTTCTTCAGCCAATAACTGAAGGTCTGACTACTCCCGGTGAAGTGAAGCGGAGGGAACATAGAACGTGAGCCAACATTAGTGAAACACTACCACCTCTGACCACAGGGGGCACCAAACATCAACATGAAAAGATCACTGAGCTGCTTTAAGATGAGTTATCTCAAGTTAAGTCAAGTTAATCTAGACGTGGAGGAAGAAACAGGCGAGTTTCTGCAGCTCTGAGCTGATCTGTTTACATCTTTATTTCCCACAAACAGTCAAAAAATGGGTTAAAATAAAATCAGCTGACTGACACTGTGCTGATTAAACTGCCAGCAGTCTGTACGTACGTCTATTTCAAGTTTTATTGATCTACCGATTAGTTTCTGGATTTATTGTTTGAACAATTAAATACCAGTAAACTGAGAGAAACGTCCGTCAGTTTGACAAAACAAAAGGTTCAGAACAAGGCGAACAAAGAGAAATTACTCAAACAGGATAATTTCTGTTGATCAACTAATCAACTAATGGTTGCAGCTTCACACTAACTTGATCAATAACACTTTAAATGTTGGTGTATAAGACTGTGTGTGTGAGAGCCGTTAATTCTTTTAATCAATGATCAATACGCAGTCCTGTTGATAAAAACAACAAAAGGGTTTAAAATAATGTTTCTTTTCGAACTAAAACCTTTTAAATATTTTATTCATAAACATGTAAGAGAAAAAGTCTTCACATCAGATACATTAAATTGATCATCTTTAAAATGTTTTATTATTTTTTTTAATTTAATATCGGCTGTTTAAAATCCTGATCTAAAGACAATCAATACTAATTAATAACATTCATAATTAATCCATATTGTGAAGCTCACCGACAGTTTTCATTTGAACTGATGTTTACATTGGTTGGAGGGCTGCAGCTAACAAGTCATTTGGTTTTATTGATTAACTACAGATCTGATCAATCAATCATCTGATCGGTAATTGAATGAGGGACCAATAATCTGTGGACTGTCGGACAAAACCGTCGGATTATTGGACGATGACAATGATCAGTATGTGCAGATTGAGGTGATTGATTGATTGGTTTCAGGATAAGTGTCGCTGTGTCCGTCCAACAGTCCACAGAAAGACTTCCTGAGAAAACAAAGACAAACTGTGACAGCTGATCAACATAATCAATATATCCTTATTGATCAGATCTTACTGGGACTTCTGGCGATCAATAACACGTTAAACTGCCGACAGATTTTGACTCAGAAAGACACGAAGTTATTTTATGTGTTTCCCGGAGCAGGAACAACTTTAATCCTGCTGCCGAAGTTAGTTTGGGTCAGTTAGCAACTAGTTAGCAGCTAATTAGCACGGAGCTAACCTGACCTCTCTGCTGATTCAATAAGCTAACACTGACTGCAGCTAACGGAGAGACTGGCTGGCTAACTAACTAACTAATGGACTGACTGACCAACTAACTAAGCGAGTAACTATCCGACACTTACCGGTCCGTCGCTTTCCTCCTCTCAGCCGATCTCAGAGCTGCAGCTCGGACTTCCTCCGACAGCCAGCAGCTAGTTAGCAGGTAGCAGCTAGCGTTAGCAGCTAGTTAGCAGCCAGAGCGCCAAAAAAAACAATCACAACTTGTTTTAAAAAACGTTTCTACCGCCGCTGTTTCCGCAGATCACACCGACACAGACGTTTTCCATCCATCGGTACTCCCCCCTGCTTCACTGCGGGCTGCAAACTTCCGTCCAAAAACACTTTTTATTCCGATAAAGAAAGTTTGAAGCGGCCGGACCGTGTTTGGACTGTTAGCCTGACGAGCTAACCTGCTAACTAACTTCCGACACTTCAATGTGCTGCACACCCGCGGAGCTGCGCATGCGCGGAGCCTGTTGGGACGGCCCATAAACTTTAATTACGATCAATGATTATTACTTTTATACATTATCAGTGTGATTACTGCCCCACACATGCCCCATAAACGATATATACGATTGATAATTATTACTATTATATATGATCAATATGATTACTGTCCCAAAGACTGTGTATAAAATCAATGGGACTGATGAGAGAGTCCTCACAGATACATCATTAATATGATGACCCACAGTAATAATCTATAATCACATCTAGATCATCTGTATGAATGACTAACAGAGTCCTCACAGGTACATGAATACACCCTCAGGTAAGTCTTCACCTGTCCTACACACACAGGGTGTCTATCGTCTGTAATCACAGTTAGATAATCAATAGTTACATTTATAATAATAATTTACACTAAAATAATTATAATCAGAGTACAGTGTCATTTATATAATTTATAATGATAATAAAGTGTCATGTATGTAGTTTACAATCAGACCAAAGTTTTATTTCCATCTTTTAGAATAAAGTGTTACAGGTCATGAAGTTTTCCTTCACAGTCTCTGAGAAGATAAGCATCATTAATGGATAAATAATCAGAGAAACGTCTCTACTTTGTCTCTCACATACAAGATATTCTTACAAAATAAAGTACACTTTATGTTGTGGTACAAAAATATATATATAATTCCACTTAAAATAAAATCTTACATTAATGATAAAACAGATCATTCTTATAATGTATTGATAAGTATTGATATGTACAGAAGATATTACTCTTCTATGGAACATAAATATTTTCTCTGGAAATATGTGAAGTTTAAATTATATACACTGGTAGAAAAATAGAGATGTCACATTTCCCTCCCCGTTAGCGTCTGGTGCACAGCGTCTCTGTGGAGGAAGGATCAAAACGTTTGATTATCAGTGTTTGATCTGCCCTCAGTGACGAGCTGCGGGCGGAGCTTCACTCACCTCTCTGAGATGTGTAGTTCACATTCTCGTACACTGGAAACATCAAGCGCTCCTGCTCGCTGCGAAGCTTCCTCGCCCTCAAAACATCCCGAACACACTGGTGGAGGTACGCATACTGACACTGAGGAGGAGAGAGGAGGAGACAGGAGCTACGTCACATCAGCACTGAGGAGTAGAGAGGAGGTAATCAGACTGATAATAAAGATGGACGACAGCCAGTCATCTGAAAAATCAAATAAATGTTTCACAAAGATGGTTTCTGTCATTTTACATAGTTCTGATCACACTGATGTTTGTTCAAGTGTGTTCAAGTGAATTAGTTATTTATCATTTGATGGGGCATGGTCTCATGATTGACAGCTGTCAGTCACAGTGAAGGAGTCATGGAGGCGCCTACAGTCTTTTCAGGAATTTAAAGTACAGCAGAAACATCGAGAGGAGGCTTAACTTTAACTTTAGCAGGTGATCGTTAGCTAACAGCTACTAATTATTGATTATTGATTATTGATCGAGTCAGGCGGGTGTGTGGGCGGAACCTTGATACTGAGGCTCCTCCCCCGATCAGTGGCATCTTTGTCTGTATCTGCAGTTTATGATGTAAACACACACTAAACTCCCAGAATTCCTTGCTGTGAGCATTGGCCCACCTCAGTCTGCACCATGTGTGATCGGTGGAGTCGCAGGTCGAACACGGAGCCGTAAATATCCAACGAGTCTCTGGAGTCCAGCTGCTGCAGGACTCGATCCAGAACGATGAAGGTCCCTGTGCGACCCACACCAGCACTGACACACACACACACACACACACACAGACACACACGCACAAAGCACAAAGTGAAAGTCATTTACTGACTCTAAAAAATGGATCTTGAGCCCCCCCCACCCCCATATATGTGTCATGTACCTGCAGTGGACCACGGTGGGTCCAGATCCAGGAGTCCTGTTGACGTAGTCCCGCACAGTCCGGACGAACTGGATCAGGGACTGAGTGGTCTCTGGGACGCCGTGATCGGGCCAGAGACGGTGTAATGAAACTGACGGACAAGCCGAGTGAAGCTTAGCTGCTCCTCCTGACACACACACACACACACACACACACACACACCACTTCATTATTTTGTCTGACATTAATCTATAATGCAGGACTCGGGGTTTGAAGAGCTTTAAGACCTTGATGTGATTATCATACTTTAAAAAACTTAAATAACTTGAATAAAATGTAAATTAGATTAGTGCAGTGGTGACGCTTGAAATAACAGGCAGCTTTATATACGAGAGGTAGGTGGGTGTAAATGTGAAGCTAATAAACCTATGTATTTCTTTTTTCAGAAATGAATGTAGTTTTATTTTGAAAGCACAAAGTGAGGAGCTTCATTGCTCTGGTTCAGGATGTCAGACAGAACAGTTGTTTCACTTCTTTGTGTGAAACAATATCAAACTGAATGATGACATAAGGACGTTTTCATGCAGTGAAGCATCTGAACAAAAGCACTCTGATGTGACTGTGTCAGCTGATACTGAGGGAAGAAGAGTCTGTTGAAACAACTTTATTTTAAGATGTGCATCTGATATGAAACAACAGGAATAGATCAACAGGAAAATGTTTTTTAGTAGGTTTATTAAACATCAACATGCTTTCAGAAATAATGAAATGACTGAAACTTCAGGAGCCGACACTTGAGAGGAAGATAAACAGTAAAACATGACGTACGCTGCAGATGTTGAACTCTCGAATGGTCCACTCAGGAAGAACCGACTCTGACAACATCTGGACAATCAGGTCTCCATAATACAAAGGATCCTGATCGAAGGGCCAGTAATGATCACATTTCACCTGGAGAGCAGGGCCGAGAGGACAACATGGTTAGAACATGGAGAGAACATGTATTAAACACGTGTGGAACAACAACATGTATGTATTGTACATCCATGGATGTAACATGGATGTACAATATGTGTAAAATGTATCTAACATGTAAGTAACATGAATACACATGTATGTAACATATATGTACCATGGATTACCATGTATCTAATATGGGTGTAACATGTATCTAATATGGGTATAACTTGTGTAACATGTATGCAACATGTCTGTAACATGGGTGTAAAATGGGTAACATGGGTGTAACATGGTTGTAACATTTATGCAACATGTCTGTGACATGGGTGTAACATGTGTGTAACATGTGTAACATGTATGCAACATGGTTTTAACATGTATGCAACATATCTGTAACGTGGGTGTAACATGTATGCAACATGGTTTTAACATGTATGCAACATATCTGTAACGTGGGTGTAACATGTATGTAACATGAACCTAATATGGCTGTAACAGGTATGTAACATGAACCCAATATGGGTGTAACAGGTATGTAACATGAACTACCTAATATGGCTGTAACAGGTATGTAACATGTATGTAACAGGTATGTAACATGTATGTAACATGAACCCAATATGGGTGTAACAGGTATGTAACATGAACCCAATATGGCTGTAAGAGGTATGTAAAACAGGTGTACCATCTGGACGACAACACCTGGAATTTAAATTTGAATGTTGAGCTGCGGTTGTAATCTTGGTAAGCGGTAAATCTGCACACTCATACTGACACAGTGTGCTTCAGTTGGAAAAACTAAAATGTCATTCACTTGTGTTTTGTAATTGGAAGAATAATTTAGCAAATAATCAGTCAGAATGTTTTTTTCATGACACTGACATGGACTCACAGCTGCTCATTAAACCACTCCTCTGCTGATAAGGGTCAACAGCAAACATTTTCTGCTGCTGCTGATGGGATCATGTGTTCCTGATTGGAAGGCAGCACCTAAACTGATGATGAATTAAACACCCACCCGGCCCTTCTCCACACACTGAGTGACCATCACAATGTTGTGCACATTCTGCTCCCAAACCATCTTCCAGAAATCGTCTTTAGTTCCCGGCAGAGGACCCTGAGTGGCGATGTACTCACGACGGAAGTTATTTCCCTGAAAAGACACAGGAGGAACATTAAACCGACTTCATACTCCCCAAGTTTGTTCTAAAGAGTTCCTGATCTAACGTAGACAGGACTTTTCCTTATTAACTGTACTGTTAACTGTTCAAAGACACATTAGTCTTGGTAGGTATAACTACAGACATCAACACAAGGTCAGTTTTTATCAGAGGGAAACTTCACAAAGATTTAAGTTGTTAAATAAAGAAAATGCAAATTATTGACGTGAACCCATGAACAGATGAGAGAAAAGTTTCCAAAGAAAGGAGTTCAGACACAGATGAAATGTTAAAGTGCATTAAATAATTAAATAATGATGGAAAAACCACCCTAAGTTTAACGCAGCTTCATGAATACGTGTAATAAAAAGATACGGGGTCCAACTAATCAATCAATCAATTTTCCCTGAATGATTTATAGACTCTTTGGAAGGGAAGGAAACGACTAAACCTGTCGACCTTAAAAGGAAAATGAAACCTGATCTGCTCAGTTTATTTTCATGCTGTGGTTTCACTTTACATAGCACACGTGTTGGTGTGTTCAGAGTGAAATTATCTTACTGGGATGTAGCTGGCGTTGATGTAGTCGGAGCACGGATCATCGTCTATGTACGACAGCTTCACCCGCGTCGAATCATCTGAACATGGAAACCACAAACAGACGGAAAATACACTGATGAAATACACTTCTGAGTCCATGTTCATGTGTTCTCTACATGTGAACATGTGTTCTTCTCTACATGTGAACAAGCATGTTCTTTTCTACATGTGAACATGCGTGTTCTCCTCCACATGTGAACATACGAGTTGTTCTCCTCTACATGTGAACATACAAGTTGTTCTCCTCTACATGTGAACATGCGCGTGTTCTCCTTTACATGTGAACATGAACATGCGTGTTCTCCTTTACATGTGAACATGCGCGTGTTCTCCCTTACATGTGAACATGCGTGTTCTCCTCTACATGTGAACATGTGTGTTCTCCTCCACATGTGAACATGCGTGTTCTCCTTTACATGTGAACATGCGTGTTCTCATGTGAACATGTGTGTTCTCCTCCACATGTGAACATGCGTGTGTTCTCCTTTACATGTGAACATGCGTGTTCTCCTTTACATGTGAACATGCGTGTTCTCCTTTACATGTGAACATGCGTGTTCTCCTCTACATGTGAATATCTGTGTTCCTCTCTACACATCAACACGTGTGTGTTGTTCTCACAGGGCAGGATGTTGTTGTATCGGTTCTTGCCGCGGTTCTCCGGCAGCAGAGCTGAATCGAGCGGCTGATTCCTGCCAACGTCTTTCAGGTCCTGACAGGACAAAAACAAATGGTTTTATTTAACGATCATTTTCAGCATGTGAAGGAAAAAAAGCAGAGTGTTGTTGGAGTTTTATTGTTGTTGTGTTCGAAGGAGGAACACAAATTTACTGTGTAAAATGTCGACACATTTGGCGTGTGGTGTTGGGGGGGTTGTTTGTTTGATGACAGTCAGGGCGGGTGATGATCGAGATCATGGGGGTGTCAAACCTGCAGTAAAATTCGTTCAGGCTGCTGTTAAAACTCCAGAGTAAAATTAAGTTTTTCCTGCGCGATGGGTGAAGACACTGACTCTTTATTGTGCAGGTGAGAACAGTCATAAACCAAGTGGATTAATAAAACAGGGCTCTAGTTTAGTGTAAGAGGTAATAAATGAATAAAAAGTGTAAAGTACATTCAAGAGATATAAATGTCATTTGCCTCTTTCATTATCTCCTCCATACAGAGATGATACTTCACTGTGGTCTCACTTTTCTTTAAGTGTGTCTTAGGAAACACAACGACATGATTATTTCTCATCTTGAAGCTACAGCAGGCGTTAACAGAGGAGCTACTCACTGACCTCGTACTCTTCTGATAGCAGGTAGTTGGAGTCAGCCTGCAGTTTGTTGTAGTGACACTCAAAGTTCATGATCTTGATGGGACTGAAGACACAAACTCAGTGTTTTAATAAGAAGACAAAGAGCTGAAACAGAAACATCAAACAGACCAGAAGAAGAAGATTTCTCACCTAGAGATTCGACGGTTGCTGAGAAATAAAAGATGAGAGAGAAGTTAGTGAATATTGATAATTATATTGGTCATTATATTAATCACCATTCAGCACACAGAGAACACACTGAGGAATGCTCATTAATCTCATTAATCTATTTAATCTCATTAATATCATTAATCTTGTTAATGTCTGATCAATAATCACCTGCAGTTTAACTTCACTTCTTATTCACAACATAATAACCTGGTACAGTGATAATATAACTATTAGAAAATAAGTATTATCTTCAGTATTAGAACAACCTTAGTCTCAGTATTAGAAACAGGAACCGTTTTACTTTCAGTAGTCTCAGTGGTAGTAGTAGTAGTAACAGTAGTTGTAACCGTAGTAGTTTAAGTAGTAATAGCAGTAATAGTACTAATAGCAGTAGTATCAGTAGTATTTTCTCACCCTCTGGCCCCCAGGTGAGCTCCAGGTGTTGGTCTCTCTCTCCTTACACTCATCCTGACTGTCGCTCTCTCCTCCACACTGAAACACAAAGCACCTGTTACCTGCTGCTGTTCAGGTGAGGAGGAAGGTGGAGCAGCCGGTTTATCTGCTGCACCTTCACACAGAACACACCTGACACACCTGACCGGTTCTTCATCTGACCTCACCACAGCCACCAATCATCAAAAAACACAACACAGCTTCTCCCGTCCCTTTAATGTCCTGCAGCACTTCCTCATGGTCGCACTGCTTCACCGTGACGATGACGTCTTCTTTGGGACAGGCAGGTGGGAGTGCTGCAATGTCACCTGATCCCCCATCAAACATCCAGGTGTTCAGGAGTGAACTGTGTGTTTAATACGTCTCACCTGCATCCTTCCTCTGAACGCTGCAGCTGATCATTTAAAGTAAAGACACTCACACTTTACGAGCCCTCTGTCTGCAGATGAGCAGAGCGGTGACTCCCACCATCACCATGAAGAGGAACATGCCGGCACTGATGCCTTCGATCACGCCACTCAGAGGCTCTGCAGCACAAAACACACAGTTCATCATCTGAGGCCAATGCCCAGGAAACTCAGCGAGTTCAGTTCAAAGTTAATAATCATCATCTGATGTTCGATTCTCATCTGAAAGAAACGTATTCAAACGGTGAATGAGGTTTCAGACAAACTTCCTTAAAACACTAAAGGTTCACTAATTAAATAACTGAGGATGTTTTGTCTCACCGGCCTCAGTGACCACAGGCAGCGACAGGAAGGTGTCGGTGAACAGCGGAGAGCCAAAGTCGTTTTTCTCTTCATCAAACAGCTGAGTGAATGCTCGAACACTGAGCCTGCAGACACATACCCAGGGCACACAAAGCTCACGTTTCATCGAGCAGCTTCACACATAACGATCAGTGATTATCAGACTTCCTGCTCCTCAGCGTGAATCAAGAACCAACATCAAGAAAAACACGATGCTTCACACTGACACTCCTCCTCTGGTCTTTACCCGACTTTAGAAATGACATGAACTTATTTTCTTTCTTCCTTATTATATAAATATTATAGAAATATAAATATAACATAAATATAAAAATCATATACGTGGTTCAGCAGAGGAGCCTTCTTACTGTCTGACGCTGATGATGTAACAGCGTAATGCAGTACTAACACAGTAATAATGCAGTAATAATTCAGTTATAATGCAGGACTACAGAAATAATACATATAGTTCTCATTCTTTGTTTATTTTGGGCTGTTCTGCTACAAAGAAAGTAGGAAACAGATAAAACTTCAGTCCTGATCTTAGTGATTTCTATAATCATTTCCTTCCTCAGTACCTGTAGGCAGTTTTGGGTTTCAGCGGTCCATCACAGAACAGGTCCAGGTCTCTGCTGGTTTCTGGATCCTTTGAGTCTGAGTCACAGGGGCCACCCAGCGGGTCCATGCCCGTCCCCACACTGATCTGAAAGCTGTGGGCGCTGCTGTTGGGGCCCTCGGTGCAGTGGCTGGGAAAGTAACTGGTCTGATAGGATTTGATGGAGCTGTTGGATTTGTAGTCCAGGTAGGAGGGCAGAGGATCCAGCGACACCGGCTGCACGTCGTCTGTACCTTCAAATATCAGAAACAAAGAGAGGAAAGTCACAACTGGGACTGTAGATAAACTCATCTTCACTGTGAAGTCCTCCATCTGATGGATCATCCACTTCTGATGATGATGATGATGATGATGATGATTGGAGAGCTGACCAGGATTGTTTTTAGTGAGTAAAAATGATTTGATGAAATAAAGGATAAAAAATAAATCAATTGAATCACGTCTTCTCTACATGAGTAAATAAATCAGGAAGTCTAAACAATGAAACACTCTGATGATCATTCAGAGCCGGCCCTACCCAATGTGTGCTAGCGCCCTAGGCGAGATTTTATGTATGGCGCCCCCTTCCACTGGCGATTTACATTCGCTTACAAAAGAAATCGAATAGCACTGTTTTTACCATTGTCTTAAGAACATGCTTACATGCTTAACAAATTACAAATAAATAAAAAAAAAATCTGAAATACAATATAAATACCCTTACCACAAAATAAAAATCCTGTAAATAAGTGAATAAATAATAATAATAATAGTAATAAATTATAAATACAACATTCAACATCAAACAATTTAAATAACCCACACAGTTTGCACACAATAACTCTATACATAAGCTACATTTACACTATGCAATAACAAAATAAAATAACTATATACAAAAACTATATAAAATACCTAAAAACTGTTTATTTAGGGCGCACAAGTGACTCACTCTGTAGAGTGCGTGTGTCCATGTATGAGGCCATGGGCCTCACCGCTGCAGCTTGGACCCCAGGTCAATTTCCGCCCTGGGGCCCATTTGCTGCATGTCTTTCCCCCCTCTCTCTTCCACCTTTCCTGTCACTCTTCAGCTGTTAGCTGTTAGTCAGCGGACTTATTTGGTATTATCATTTGTAGTAATATTAATTGGGCATTGCTTTACATTTGAATCTATGTGAGCTTTTCCATTTTAAGAGTTAATAGTAATAACTAGTTTTAAATATAATTATATTGAAGGTGAATTTATTCCTTAACCCTAACCCGATTTTGTGGCGCCCCCTGGAGGTCACACGGCATGTAGCCCTTAGCATTTGCCTATATTGCCTAATGGGCCAGCCGGCTCTGTGATCATTGATCACTGATCATGTCATTACAGTTAAATGGGTTTGTGTACAGGTGCTGGATTTTGGCTTCGCTTGCTGACATTTAACCAATCAGAAGACACGTTGCTGGTCCTGTGACATGTTTACCTCCAGACTCCGTCACCACCACCGTGAAGAACTTAATCGCTCCGTTGACGTCACTGAACCAGCTGCAGTTAAACCTGAAGGAAATGGAGGACTTTGTGACTACTGCGGACCTGTCACTGACCCGGGTGCTGAGGGGGGGCACTGGAGGACCTGGACAGGAAAGGAACTGCACGTCAATAATGTATAAAATATATATTCAAACACGAATCCTAGTGGCTCCAGGTTTCTCTCCTTTAAGGCTTCCTATATGAGAACGCGCCCCCCCCGGCCTCCCTTACGGTCGATCATGGTGACCACGCTGTCGTGAGCCTCCTCGCTGGTCGTCTGGTCTGACATCACCTTCACGGAGATGGTGTAGCGTTTGTGGGGCTCCAGCTGGGTGATGAGGTAGGAGGTGGAGTCTCGCCCTGTGCGTCGGGAGTAGACCAGGACCTGCGAGTCCTGGTGGAGACACTCGATAGTATACGAGTCGTAGTCGGATTCTGGGGGCCCCCAGGAGCAGGAGATGGCGGTGGAGCTCTGAGGGCGACAGTGGAGGCTGTGGACTCGCTCTGGCTCTACGGCAAGAGAGAAGAGACACTCTGAATACTCTAAACGTAGCATTAATACACTGAAGCCATTTGTAATCACCTTATCAATACAGGTGTGGACAGCAGACCATCAGACAGCAGGGTTAGCTCGCTGCCTGTGGACCCACAATCTGTCCCAGTGGTCTTTGATCAGATCATTTTCCCTGCTCAGTCTTCATAACATCTCTTCTCATTTTCAGCGTCAGAGTTTAACATTCTTCCCAACATCATAGAGTTACTGAGGTCATGTTATGAAGCCACTTGTTATTACTTTACATGTAAATTTACTTTAGCACTACAGCTTTGTTTCCAAGGACACACAACCTTGATAATCTGGACAGTTCACATTACTCCCGTATATTCCTCATAACACCCTCCATAAGGGGAAACTAGAAGCAGGTAACTTTTAAGTTATTTAAAAATAACTTTAATTCACTTAAACTGTCTGTGTCCTGACAGTAACATAACACGAGACAGACAATCTGATAAAAATCAGACTCCTCTGGCTCCACCTTGCTGCCTCTAAACAACCAATCAGAGCAGAGTATCTGACACCTGAATCAAAACAACCAATCAGAGCATGTGAGTATCTGACGGCGCTCCACCTTGCATTTGAGCTGGGATAAGCACCCAGCGATGAGGGGCCTGTCACCCCCCCCTTTGTCACCTACTGGTTCGGATGCTGTTGTGGATGGGCGTGCTGTATGTGGGCGTAGCCTCCGGCCCTGTGGCCCCGCTGACGCTGCGGAGGCTGAAGGTGTACAGGCGTCCGGGGAACATCCCCCTCAGGATCCGGCTGCCGGAGGTTCGGCTGTGGTATGGGTTTATAACAGACAGCCGGTCTCGAGGACTCCACTGCAGGTCAAAGTCATCGTAGTCGGAGCCAGCGGGGCCGCTCCAGGTGATCTCCAGGGAGGTGTTGGTGACCCCCCCGAACAGGAAGGAGGTGGGAGGTCTGGGAGCTGAGGAGGATGAAGACAGAAATGTTTCTGTTGTTTCTCTGGTATTATCTCTGTTATGAATAATGAAAGATGAGCAGTGCCTCACCGGTCCTGCCCAAGGTGCTGGCTCTGTTGCTCAGCTCTCCACTCAGACTCAGCACCTCGGCTTGGTACAGTCGACCCGGTACCAGGTTGGAGAAGACGAACTCTGTGACCTCTGACCCCAGCTGCTGTTCAGCCCGCTGAGAGCCATTGGGGTTATAGAGAGTCAGCAGATACCTGCTCAAATCTCCATCGCCCCGAACCCAGTTCACCCACAGAGCATCCGACTGGTTTCCACTGTGAGCCCTCAGAGACACCACGGCTGCTGGGACTGAAGACGAGACGGATCAAAGATGTTATCAGAGCGACCCCACTGTCAACTTTTATAATAAATATTTAATCAGATTAAAGTTCAGCCCCTCACCTGTCCTGGCCCAGATGGATGACTGGTTGCTCTGCTCTCCGCTGTGGGTCACCACCACCATCCTGTAGTGAGCTCCAGGCCTCAGACCCTGAAAGGAGCACTGCTGACTGCTGATCTGGCCAAGTCGACTCTCCTGCAGTGAGTCGTCACTTTTATACAGGAAGATCTCATAATGCTCAAACTCTCCCTCCGGTGGAGACCAATGGAAGGACAGACTGGTGGTGGTGTTGGCTTTATTGGACAGATTAGTGACAGCTGCAGGACCTGAGAAGAAGAACAGCAAGCTGACCGTCAGGCAACCATTCACAAAGTGTTACAACTTTATTTGTAAAACACTGGAATATTTTTTAGAAATATTCATTGTTTTTCTCTTAGCAGTGACCCTGACACACCATTCTGTCTAAGTAAGAAACAGGAAGTCTTACGTGTCCGAGCCTCGGTGCTGACCCCCGGGCTGTGGAGCCCCCCGCTGGTGGTCTGGACCTGGACTCTGTATTTCTTGCCTGGAGTGAGGCCATCGAACCTACAGCGGGTGTGTCCGGAGGGCTGAGAGGAGTTTGTTATGAGGCCACCTCTGTTGTCCAAAAGCTGCAAGATGTACCCATCAGACACCCCCAGAGCCTCCTGCCAGCTCACCTGCAGGCTGCAGGTGGAGTGCAGATCCTCCACCTGGAGAGCCGTCGCCGCTGCCGGCACTGAACACACACATCAGACTTCAGTATCATTCATTATTTTTATCAATACCTTTATCATATGTGTTTATGTAACATCCTGATCCCCCAAAAAAATAGCACTTATTGCAGTAAAGTATAAAGTCCCTCATATTTTTTTTTTAAACTTGTACAGTACTTGTCCTAAATATACTTGATTACTTTCCACCAGTGCAGGTGGCACTAACACAGAGAGTTGGACAGTTAAGATATATTTTCTGTGATGAACGCTAGATGGCAGCAGAGAGAAAAGACTGAAAGTTTCTCTTCCAACATGAATGAAAGACAGGAAGAATGAATTAAAGCTATCTGGCTGTATAACGAAGTTTCTAAAATGAGTATATTACAAAATATTGATGTTAATCTAAATGTTGAGCTTTCTGACCCGTGCGTCCGGAAGCCGTGTTGTTGTTCAGCAGATCTCCGCTGACAGATTGAACCGTGATGCCGTAGATCTGTCCGGGCTGCAGGGAGCCGAACATCACCTCGTTGTGGTGTTTGAGGATGGGCCGGACATCCAGCTGTCTGTCCTGTCGGTACAGAAACACGGAGTATCCGTCCACGTCGCCCTGACCAGGCGTCCAGCTCACCTTCAGACTGCTGCTGTCGCCATTGTTACTGACGTGGATGTTCTTCACCTTACTGGGAACTGAGGAGAGAAGAAACACTTTCAGACCACAGCAGGTTCCTATGTTTCAACCTGTAGGATTATAGGGCGCCTTACACTTTTTCTACTTTCAAAGAGTCTTTGTTGAGTTTTAACACAGTCTGTTGGATTATTTCATACTACACAAACACAGAAACACGTTGAAGCCAGTTAGCCAACCTGTACAAAAGCTTCATTTGAGGCCTTTTAGCAGATTATCATGTCTGTATTCATTTCCTAAACCTTCATTCATTCACTCCCACAGTCAGATTCAGAAAACTCTGAACAAATTAATAGTTAATGACTAAATTAATAGTAAATGAAAGTTTCAGCCTTATGAACAGGAAGAGCTGAGTGTTCATAAGCATCAACACCAATGAAGAAGAATTTGACAGTGAAGAGCTTGCGGTCATCGTATTAGAGGAACTGAAACAATTGGAAAACATAAATGAGTTCATCTGATTGATTTATCTTCATCTTAGTTCTGTAACATTATGATTTCAGAACCACTACAGAACTACAGAACAAATTCCTTTGTTGTTTCTGCACGAGGCATGAGAGAGTAACTTCAGAAGCAGCAGTAAAAACCAACCTGTGCGGCCCTCGATGAACTGGGCCCTCAGGTTGGGGCCACTGAAGGTGGAGACCAGGATCTTATAGAGCCGCCCAGGGGTCAGAGAAGACAGGACACACTCCCCCACGCCATTGCCAAGAGTGATTGGCGGAAACGCCTTCATGTCGTTGAAGAGCAGCTGCACCTCGTAGTGATCCACGTCACCCAGGGCGGCCAACCACGTCACCCGCAGCTCCTCGGTACCCCGACTGGCCAGAGCGAGTGACCGGACCGCCGCCGGGACTGCAGGACGGACAAGACAGGCCCTGTTAGCAAAGGTGACCGATCTGGTTCTGGTGATCAGAGACTGGACTCCAACAGATCTGAACTCATATTCAAGGTCAGGAAATCATTAACAATAAGAAATTCATCCTCACATCAGAGACAAACAGCTCTTTTTTACTGATCATTTGACTAAAGTAAGAGCTGGCAGGAAGTTCATGAAGCTGGTTAGAGGAGGAGGTCAGAGGTCAGAGATCCAGAGTAATTTATGAAATATCTAAAAACCAATCAAAAATGATGCTCAGATGATGTCCTCTGTCCTCTGAGCATGCTTATTCTAACATTCAGCTTTATTTATTTGTCTTTTTCCAACATGGAGCTGATCTGGAGTAAAGCAGGTCTGATCCAGGTGAGCTCTGCTGCAGTAAAGTGTCAGAGGGGTCAAAGGTCACTCACAGGTCCTGCCGTGGGTGGAGGCGCTGGTTTCGTATTTCCCGCTCCAGGTGCTGACCAGCACTGTGTACAGTCTGCCAGGCACCAGGCCGTTAAACACACACTCGTTCTGCATCTTCAGAACTGTCTTGTTCTGCAAGAACATGTTGTTGTGTTTGATGAACACCTGGTAGAAGTCAAAGTCTCCGGCGGCGTGACGCCAGTACACCTTCAGGTAGTCGTCCCGAGCGGTGTGAGTCGCTGTCGGGTCCTGGACCTTCGCCGGCTCTGAGAGACAAAAGTGCTTTTTATTATTGTACAGCCTGAAATGATAATATCATCAAAATACTATAAAAACCTCAGACCTTCATTGTTTTATACATTTCTGATAAAAACATTCAGAATATAGAAGAAAGTTCAAAGAGACAAAGATCTTTAACATGTCTCTGTCCTGCTGTCTGCTGTCATCAACACACTTTGATGTGCTGCTTTGTGTGAAGCACACTGTAACTCCATAAATTAAGATTTTACCCATGCATTAACTCATTGTGTTATAGGATATTTATATATTTATATAGGATATATTTTAACACCTTCTTTTATGTCCCAACATGTCCCACCTGCTTTCATTAATATTGATCTGATATCTAATTCTATTTAATTTTTTGCATTATTTAATTGTTTTATGTTTTAATCTTTCACCATGTAAAGCACTTTGTACCTTTGTTTTAAAAAGTTTATCATTGTAATTCTACATAAAATGGTTAAGTAGCACTGTATATCAGATGCTAAAGCTGCTACATGGAGCTTGAGGTTTGATTGTTTTGTGAACTGTGGTGAACTTTGACCCTGGACAGCAGCGGTACACAAACCTAGTAAGTGAAGTACTTACGAGTTCTCTCCTGGACGAAGGTGTGGTTAAGGTGTGCACCGCTGCGGGAGGTGATGGAGATGTTGTAGAGGCGTCCGGACACCAGAGAGTTAAAGACGCACTCTGGACTGGACGTGGAAACAGAGACGGTGTGAAGCGTCCTCTCGTGGTCGCTTAGGGTCACCAGGTAACTGTCCACCTCACCTGGAGGTGGACGCCACGACACGCTGAGGAAGTCCATCCGGCCGTTGTTACTGACGGTGACCTCACCCACCGCAGCCGGGACTGGGGGAGGAAGGAGAGGGAGGTCAGAGAGGTTTGTGGAGAAAAACTGTTGGTCTCAACAGTGTCTCGTCTGCTCGGTTTAGGACTTGCAGTCGGACTTAGCACACGCGTCAGATCTGAAAACCAGATCCACCATGAACCATGAAGACCATCGTGGTGAAGAGAGAGCTGAACTGGAAGGCAAAGCTCTCAATGTACCAGTCGAACTACGTCCCTCTACGATGGTCTGAGCTTTGGGTAGTGATCGAAAGAAAATCATGGATTTAAGTGGCCTGAGAGATCAGCTGAGGAGCTGAGGAGGAGGAGAGCCGCTGCTCCTTCACATCGAAAGGAGCTAGCTGTGGTAATTCAACATCTGATCTAATGTGATAAAATCTTACATTCTATTATATGAGTGAACATTTTCCATCACATCAAGTGACATGATTTGTGTTGAGAAGTTTTATCACATCTTTGACTCTTTGGATCCATAAAAGTCTGCTGTTGATCTACATTTGTCTTTTCATCGATAAATCTCATATTTGTCTCATGTCAGTCCGTCTGTCCACACCGTCTGTGGCTCCCACTTTCAAACACAAATGTATAGTTTCATTTTAAAGAAGTCTCAGTCCTTTAAAACAGCTGCTGATTGAAGTTTTTATCAAACAAACAGGAGGAAAGAGTGCAAACATATTTTCTTTTGAAATATTTCCCAGCAGCAGTAAAGTGCTCGTGTGGTAATCTGACAAAGCTCATCCACTTCCTTTGGACAGGAAGTCTCTGACAGATAGACCGTAACAGGTTGTTGTTGTCGACGCTTCCTGAAAATTCCTGACAAATTCCTGCTTTTCAATAGTATCCTGCTCACACACACACACTCTCACACACACTCACAGGGACGAGTGTGTTTCATCAAAAGGTCTCAGGTCAACATTTAAAAACACTGTTGTCTTATTGTTTGTCGTCTTATGCTGAATAAGATTCTATGTCATTATGAAGCTCATTAGAGATCACAGTAATGAATGAAGTTACTCAGCTGAGCCTCCTCACACCTTCACTCAAACAGGAAGTGACCAAACAGCTCAGAAACACTGTGAAGGTACCAACAAACACGAACCTGTCGTGTTTTAATGTAGATGATGGTGTCTGTCGAGTTTGGAAAATTAAACAGCCTTACCGGTGCGCCCCTCTGCCACGGTCTGTCTGGAGGTCTGTCCGGCTCTGACGGTGGTTAACACCACCCTGTAGAGTGCTCCAGGCCTCAGAGCGTGGAAGCTGATGCTGGTGGCGTCGGCGTCCACGCTCTGGTTCTTGATGACACTGCTGTCGTGGACCAGCAGGACGCGGTAAGAGTCCAGATCTCCAGAGGCTCGCTCCCACTGAGCGTACAGGCTGTCGGTGCTGCCAAAGTTCGAAACCTGCAGCCTGGTGACCTGAGCCGGAGCTGGGGGAGGGGCGACAGAGATGTTACACTGACTGACTGAGACATTACACTGACACAGACATTACACTGACATACTGAGACGTTACACTGACTGACAGAGACGTTACACTGAGAGACGTTAGAATGACTGACGGCGATGTTACATTGACAGAGACGTTACATTGACTGAGACGTTACGCTGACTGACAGAGACGTTACACTGACTGACAGAGACGTTACACTGACTAACTGAGATGTTACACTGACTAACTGAGACGTTACACTGACTAACTGAGACGTTACACTGACTAACTGAGACGTTACACTGACGTTAACTGAGACGTTATACTGACTGAACTGACGTTACACTGACTGACTGCTTAACGCTACACTGACTGACTGAGACGCTACACTGACTGACTGAGACGTTACACTGACACAGACAGGGCGTTACACTGACGTTACAGACGTTACACTGGCGAGACTGGCTAGGCGTTACATTGACTGACGGGTGAGACGTTACACTGACTGACTGAGACGTTACACTGAAACGTTACACTGACTGACACAGACGTTACACTGATGACACTGACGTTACACGAGAGACGCGTTACACTGACACTTGACTGAGAGGCTGTTACATTGACAGAGACGTTACACTGACTGACTGAGACGTTACGTTACGCACTGACTGACTGAGACTGAGAGACGTTACACTGACTGACTGAGACGTTACACTGACTGAAACGTTACACTGACTGACAGAGACGTTACACTGACTGTTACGTTACATTGACTGACAGAGACGTTACTGACTGACACTGACTGAGACGTTACACTGACTGAGACGACTGACGTTACTGACTGACAGAGACGTTACACTGACAGAGACGTTACACGTTGACAGAGACATGTTACTGACTGACACTGAGACGTTACACTGACTGACTGAGACGTTACACTGACTGAAGACGTTACTACACTGACTAGACGACTGAGACGTTACACTGTTCACACTGACTGAGACGTTACACTGACTGACACAGACGTTACACTGACTCACTGAGACGTTACACTGACTGAAGACGTTACACTGACTCACTGAGACGTTACACTGACTGAAACGTTACACTGACTACTGACTGAGACGTTACACTGACTGACTGAACGTTACACTGACTGACACAGAGACGTTACACTGAGAGACGTTAGAATGACTGACAGAGATGTTACATTGACAGAGACGTTACACTGTACACACTGAGACGTTACACTGACTGACACTGAGACGTTACACTGACTGACTGAGACGTTACACTGACTGACACTGAGACGACTCTGACATTACACTTTGACTGACTGAGACGTTGACAAGACTGACACAGACTAGAGGCGACTGACTGATGAGACGTTACACTGGACTGACAGATTACTGGCAGATGTTACACTGACTGACTGAGACGACGTGACTGACTGAGACTGACTGACACAGACGTTACACTGACTGACAGAGACGTTACACTGAGACAGAGACGTTACACTGACACAGACGTTACACTGACTGACTGAGACGTTACACTGACTGAAACGTTACACTGACTGACAGAGACGTTACACTGAGAGACGTTAGAATGACTGACAGAGATGAGAGACGTTACATTGACAGAGACGTTACACTGACTGACAGAGACGTTACACTGACTCACTGAGACGTTACATTGACTGAAACGTTACACTGAGAGACGTTAGAATGACTGACAGAGACGTTACACTGACTGACTGAGATTGTTTCTACTAGCTTTTGGAGTTAGTCGACAGTAAAATACAACAAGAAAACAAGTTGTTGTAATTAAGTTTTACTGTATTTCAATCCTACAAGTGCTTATCATGCAGAATGGATCATTTTTAAAACATCATAAATATTGGATTATAATTATTGATTGACTGATTGTGTTCAGTTCTTTAATGTTGCAGCTGCTGGAGGTAATTTTAACTGATTTATATATTTTTATATATTAGCCTTCTTTTCATACTGCTGATGAATTTCCTCAATAAGGTCTTATTAATATATACCATCAATTATTTATTGATCATATTTTCTATTGTTCATCTGAATATGCAAATTAAATAAAATTGTCAGATTAATGAAGTGGAGCAGAAGCAGAAAGCAGCAGAAAATAGAAATACTAATAAAGTATAAGTAACTCAAATGCATAATGAATGTACTATATACATTTATCAATTCATCAGTGGAGCTTAAACTGCTGGAAAAAAACATGTAATGCAAACTAGTTTGGTTAAAAAAAATATAATTCAGTTATGCTTTTTAAATGTTTGATGTATTTTACAGATGTCTGAGGGTGGGAGACATGAAGTGTTGGGACTACTTCACCAAATATGATATATGATATGATATATAATATGTACTATAATACACTATTACTTATAAAGATTCACTTTACTCAGTTCAGTGCACTGATATTCTTAAATTGTAAAATAGCCTCCCTCATTACATTTTTGTCAGAGTTTGATTACAAATATGTGTGTTTATGTTCACATTTATTAACAGTATATAATATAAAAATATAATATATACGTTATATACATAAACTCATCTTTACCAAGACTATCAGCCGACATATTGATGGTGGATGATTTCTGTCGTTGATAATCGGCCCTGTTTGGGTATAAACCCGTCCTGTCTCTATGATGATGCTCCATCTTTCCATCACCACAAACAGCAGCAGTGAATCAGGCGTACCTGTGCGTGTGCTCACGGAGGCGGAGCTGGTCAGGTTGCCGCTGTTGGTTGTCACAGTGATGGTGTACAGGCGTCCTGGGCTGAGGATGTTGAAGGTCCAGTCTGTGGCCTCCGAGGAGAGGATCCTCTGAGCCACGATGGAGGGGGGGTCAGCCTGTTTAAGCAGCACAGTGAAGCTGTCCCACTCCCCCACCGGCCGGTTCCACACCACAGTCAGAGCGGTTTCATCAACGTGACGGACGAGCAGCTGCTGGACAGGACGAGGAGCTGCGGGGAGGGGCAAGTTTTATTAGTCTTCTCAAATACGTTTTATTATTTCCACTGAAAAATGATTTGTGTCTCATAGTTTCTCTCTGAAGCAGCAAATGTGCACAGGTCAGAGGTCAGATGCAGTGAAATGTTAACTGACCCAGTCGTCCGTGGCAGACGGCCGTGTTACCCAGAATGCCGCTGTGAACCGTGACCTCTGCCGCGTAGAGTCGACCCGGCACCAAACCGAGGCCGGTAAAGGTGAGCTGTCTGCTCAGTTTACTGATGGTCTGGTTCTGCAGAACCGCTGAGCCGTTCCTCAGCAGGATGCTGTAGTTCTCCCAGTGGCCTGTGGGGGGCGACCAGCTGAGCCTCAGAGTCCTGCCGTCACTGAGAGGCGTCATGGCGAGCGCCAACACCCGCTGAGGGACTGAAACCAGACCACAGAGAAAAATGGAAAATGTGTCCACGGCTTCTTTTAGTTTTGACTTTTTATCAAAAAAACAGAAATTTTTCCTATTTGGGTTATTTCTTTAGTTTAATGTTGATCACAAACTGAGTGAGCGACTCTTAAGTGTTTTATATATACAAACATATATACACAATATGTACAAATATATATACACATTATATGCATACATATATACACAATATGTACAAATATATATACATATTACATACATAAACATATACACATTATATACATACATATATACACATTATATACATGCATATATCCACATTATACTGTTTTACCGTGTATATAGTTATTTATGTGCACACGTGTATCATGATCTGAATGAGTACCTGTCCTCGCGCTGGTCCTGGTCTCTGCGCTCTGTCCCCCAGCCATAGTCCTGACACTCAGCTGGTAGGCGAGCCCGGGGGTCAGACCCTCAAACACCACGTGGGTGATGTTGGGAGGCAGGCGGCGCTCCTGGGGGATTGATCCCGGGGCCGACAAGGTCAGCAGGTAGACTTCCACGCCCCCTTCAGGTGCCACCCAGGAGGTCTGCAGACTGTCCGAGCTGCCGTTGTTGTCCAGCCTCAGACCGGACACAGCTGCTGGAGCTGAGGGGGGGCAGGTTATACACCAAAGGTGATTTTTCATGTGTGTTTTATATTCATTTCTTCTTTTATTGACTCCTCAGAACATCATTGTCTGATGAAGACGTCATCACACAGACATCAACACACAACATCTCTGACCTGAAGAAAAGAAACTTTTTTTTTTATTGAAGAAAGACATTTACAAATCTGTAACAGAAGCTCAGTGCAGCAGAAAGTCACCGGTACACACATCTAGATCAACTTTTCATCTTGATTGTAGACAAAGTTGGACCTTTAGTCAACTGAAGAAAGTTGAACTGATTGAGGACAAACCTCAGCAGCGTTTAGTCTGACATGACGGAAACATGTGTGCTGGTGGCAGCATGAAGAAGAAAGAGTCTTCTTTTTTCTCACTGTCTTCCAAAGTAAAAGCACATGCTGACCAGATAAAGATCTTTACAACACGAGTTAATGGCGCTGCTTTTGTCCACAGAGGCTGCCAAAAATCAGAATGAAAGTTCCCTGTAGCTGCTTTGAGTTATTTTACCTCAACTTATCTTATTTATCTTACATTATCTTTTCATCGTACCTTATCTTATCGTATGTTTTATTAACTCAGAAAAAAAGACTGTATCTGATTGAAACTAAAGTGAAATCATCTCCCTTGTTATTTCACCAGTTTGGACAGATGCTGAATGTCCCACTGAGCTCTGGATCAGGGGACTGAGGACTACGTGACAAATGACAAGGTCACTTTGTAGTCATTTTGCAACTATTCTGTCTTTGTGGTCCCCTCTGTTGGAATCACAGTCTCATAATCCGATTGTCTCATGAAAGAATGAGCAGCTGACTTTAGGTTGACTTTCTTTATTTCTAGACTACAAAGAAACATGCAGCTGAAAACGTCATTCACCACACAAGTTCACAGTTAACGTAGTTTTTAAAGGTTGTTAAAGAGTATTGTTTGTTGAGAGAGTTTTTGGGTGGAGGAGGTTTCAGATGGCCAGCTGCAGTCAAAGGAAGGGTGGGAGGAGAAGAGCTGAAAATATCCAGGAAACAACAGCAGAGTGTGAAACTGCTGCTGGAAAATAAAACAAAAAGCTGTAAAGTGACTCAACTGCTGAGAAATCAGAACCATCGAGGAGAATGACTTTTTGTCTTTGGACTTGTAACACACAAGAAAAACTCTGAACTACCTCTTGCTGTATAAATGAAACAAAAATCTTTGTTTGTAGGAGAAACATAATCAAACAGAATATTTTCCATCCAGATGTTTGGATCTTTGAGGATTTTGAAATCAACAGGTAGTTTTGTTTTAAAGAGAGAGGGATGTTTCAGCAGTTAGTCTCTGACAGAGTGAGCCTGCTGTCTGCTGGTCCTGACCGGAGTTAACCAGACATACTATATACAGATATGACAGAATTAAAAAAGACTAAAAACCCAGCAGACCTGCAGAGGTGTAAAACATCCCATAATATGTACCTGTGACAGCCTGTTTGGAGGCGTAGCTCTCCAGGCCGACAGCCTCTGTCACCACGGTGACGGTGTATAGGCTCCCGGGCAGCAGGCCGTCCAGCTGAGCAGAGGTGGTGGTGTTTTGTCGAGTGACGTTCTTCAGCAGAACCCCGTCGTGATCTGTCAGCAGGACCCTGAACTGCTCGGCTCTGCCTGGACCGACCTGCCAGGAAACACTTAGGCTGTCTGAGGACGAGGACGCCACCTGGAGGTCACGGACACACGATGGAGCTGCACAAAGGACACGAGAATAATTTCTGCTGAGTCCCTAAACAATTTCACGGCGGTTTCCATTGTTGCAGCCTGTTAACAGATTAAATAATATTTTACATTACAGCTCAGTACCAACATGGTAATGGTGGAGTAATAGTTTGATATTAAAGAGGTAATAATGAAGCAATAGGATGTAATTACTAAAGTAAGAACCTGGTAATATCTTGGTATTAACAACAGGGATATCTGTGTAGTATTGGACTGAAACAAGGTAATAAACCAGAAACAAATTAAAGAAGCAAAGTTTAAATCTACTATGAAGTGTTAACAACAACATGAATTACTTCATCCATTTGGGCATTAAACATAAATCACTGAATGTAAGCGTTTTGTTCTTATCTGTTAAAATTTGAATTGTGTTGATGCTGACTAATAATTAAATGTCGATTTGATGAAATATACAAAAAACTGTGAATATTAAACTCAACTGCATTTATTTACCTTTTACTTTTCACAGCAGTCATCTCAAATTTTTCTGTTTGATTTGGTCACTGATGCTCACTTCAGTAAAGAAGGTTAAACTCATTTTCTACTCAGTGTTTATTCTCACAGTTTGTGTATGTTATTAAATTTCCCAGCTCAAAATACATGAGTTTATTGAACTAAACAAAAGCACTCAGAAAATGTTACCTATTTTTTAGTTTTAGCTCAATAACCTTTTTACTGAGCAGGTAGTTTAACAAATTTTTTAGGCAGGTAATCAATACCATAACCAACACCATGTTATTATCACCATGTTATTACCACCATCATGTTACCATCATGTTGTTACCATCATGTTATCACCATGTTGTTACCACCATGTTATTATTAGCATGTTGTTATTAACATATTGCTGCCACCATGTTATTATTAGCATGTTATTATCACCATGTTATATATCACCATGTTGTTATCACCATCTTATTAATATCATGTTATCACCATGTTATTACCACCATGTCGTTACTGTCATGTTGTTATTACCATGTTATTACCGAGCTATAACCTCTTTTTTTTTTTCTCCACGCTGGTCGGGGTCAGAACAGGATCCCTGACCCGTCCTGAGGGATCACCTGAGTCTGAGACTGGTTCTCTGAACTGCACCTGGTTTTACAGGTATCAGGTGTGCAGGTCTTTTTGAGGCTCACCTGTGGCGGCCGAGGCCTGGATGGGGGCGGCGCTCTTTGTCCCGGCTGTGGCCACCTAATTGACACTGACGGTATACAGAGTCCCAGGGACCAGAGCGCTGAATCCAGACTGGGGGGCTGCTGATCCGGTGACCCGGGTCCTGTGGGTGGATCCAGAGCTGGAGTCCTCCAGAGTCAGATCATACCAGTCCACGTGACCTGCGGAGCGAGACCAGAACACCCGCAGGTTTGGAGACCCGCCCGGGACCGCAGATTGGCTTCTGAACTGAGCCTGAACCTGGTCCAGGACCACGTCCAGCCGAGAGGGACCGACTGGGTCTGAGACACGAGAGAAGGGGGGTCAAAGGTGAGACGGATCTCTGGACCGGACTAAGAGCGTTCAAATGCCTTTACACAGGAAAAACACAACATGATTTAAACATCGACACTGATTTGTGTGTGTATGTGTGTGTGTTACTGTGTGTATGTATGTGTGTGTATTACAGAGTATGTGTTACTGTGTGTGTATTGTGTGTGTGTGTGTGTTACTGTGTGTGTGTACGTGTGTGTGTGTGTGCGTGTTACTGTATGTGTTGCATGTGTGTGTGTGTGTGTGTGTGTGTGTGTTACTGTGCCTGTATGTGTGTGTTACTGTGTGTGTGTGTGTTACTGTGTGTGTGTGCGTGTGTGTGTGTGTGTGTTACTGTGTGTTACTGTGTCTGTGTGTGTGTGTTACTGTGTGTGTGTGTATCCTGTGTTTGTGCGGCTGCAGAGATGGGGACCATGATAAGTTTGTTGGAGCTGCTTAAAGAACGAATCGTTTTCATGGAGCTGCTGTGAGTTCAGACAGGAAACAAAAACAACAGGCGGGGCGGGTCGAGGAGAACGACCCCCCCGACAGGAAGAACACAACTGAGTGGTTCTTTCCTCTCCGAGGAGACCTCGCCGCTTCCTGTTGGCAGGACAAAAGGTCTGTAACAGGCCGGAGCCTTCGGAGGCTTCAGGTCCTCGGTGATGGGTCGGACTGACTCAAACACTCTGAGGCTGTTTGTACCTGCTGTTACCATGACAACGGGGGGGATCCAGGATGTTATAAAGACTGTCAGTCCTCGAACACGTCAAACAGACTGAACGAAGACAGCAGAGGAGCCGAATCATGATGATGATTTAGTCCTCATAAAGAACATCTGAGATGGATCCAATCAGATTCCAGGATCTGATGTGACCCTGTGGTCACATTAAACTCAGCAGGCACCCATCGACCACCTGAGGAGTTTAACCTTTGACCTCTGTATCTCCAGAGCAGGTGAATGACTCACTGAGCCAGCAGGAAGAAGCTTCATACTCGCCTTCAAACACCTGAGATGATCAGATCACAGGTGGGGGGGTTTGGTAAATCTGACTCACAGAAAATGACACTAACTGACCTCAAGGTGGTGTTGGAGTAACAAAGTTTACATTTTTTACAATGATCTCAGAAACTGTTCGGCCTTTAGTCAAAATTTGAACTTGAACTCTCGATTCATCTGCATCTTCACTCAGATGATCATCAGCTCTGAAACGTTTCTCTCTTTCAGTTTCAGTTCAGGATCATCAACAGACTCTGATCTGAATTTATCAAACAAATTTCAATAAATCTGTTTGAATAATACAAATCAATCATTTTCAGAAGAGTGTATTATTCATGAACACTCTGAGATATCGACCTTAATTTTAAGACACATGTTCTGCAGTTTTCACTGAGCTTAGTATTGTGCTTCACCTCTAGGGGACAACACACTGCGAAAAAGTTTGTTTCTCGTGGATTTGTACAAGGACGTGACTCAGACGATGCATGATGTTTGTGATGACTGATTCAAGAGACATAAATTATTACACAGAATTTCTACACATTACACTTTCTAAACTTAAAAAAATAAAATAAATCTCCCGTACGTCCTGCAGAACTGATGTGACTGAAGTTTGTCTCTCTGTGGTCACTCTGTTTTTATCAGAATAACATCAGTCAGTTATCTCTACTAGTCTCCATTTAAACTGACACAGCCGATCTTTGGATATCATATATGAGGAGTTATAAATGTTTATTATTATATTTAATATTATAAGTGTTATAGTAGATCTGTTAGCAGATGCAAACTCAGGCTGTCAGAAGAGAGAACAACAGTTCTCACCTGTGTGCACTGACACGGTGCTGCTTTCTCCGTCCGTCTCAGAAATCACCGTTAGACGGTACAAAGTCCCGGGTTCGAGGCCCCGCAGGTGACAGGTGAAGGCATCGGCGGACTCTCTGTTCGGCTCACAGCGGGCGGGGTCACTCTGCGTCTCAGCCGTGAACAGGGTGAAGTTACAGGAGAGACCGAAGCTGGTGAACTTCACCACGACGGAGTCTGAGCTCGAGTTGATTTCTGTGAAGTTTGTGGAGCAGCGGGAAGCCTCCGTGGACTGGACCTGACACAGGAAGTGACACGACGACAGGTGATCAACAAGAACAGAGTCTGAGCAGTCAGGTTAGGATCACAGAAAACAACAAGTTGCCGTCCTGGAGACATTTGGTCTCACAACACTGGCTAACTAACCCTAACCCTAATGTGGGTGGTGCTGTGGGAGAGGCCTGAAAATGACCCAGTAACCAACTGACCAATAATCAAACAATCAACTAATCAACCAGCTAACCAGTTAACTGTTAATTAAAGCTACTTAGATAAAGGAGTTCAAACAACTTTGTAAGAAAATGATCAAACTGACAACATGATACTGAGTTATAACAAACTCTAAAAGAAGAAGCTGACCCCTGCAGGACCGAAGGGACCCAAAGTTCACAGATTTCTGTTTTATAAGGAAGAAGGACTCAAAGGCCACTGTATGAAATACTGATTATCATATAAACATTGTAATTATTATAGCCTACATATGCATTTTATTCATGTTGATTACACAGAGAAGTTCATGAACGCTCCTCATGCTTCTGGAAAATCTGCATTTTGATTATTACATTAATGTTTGTTCATATACTTCACTCCTCAACACTGAAAATATTCATATTCAAGCCAGCACATGCTTCTGAGGACAAATGATGTGAAATTTACATTTAATTTTTATTTGGTTGATTGAAAAGGGTGAAGTCACATTTCCATGTGCAGATAAATACCTCCACAATCTGGTGACAAACATTAAGAGTGAACTGTGAGTTTTTAGATGTTCTCAAAATAAAGAACTTTGGCTGTTTGCTCAAACAGAAGAATCATTAATGAAGGTACAGCTGTGTTAAATTACACATCAAAAGGTGATTCTTCTGGTTTCTGCAGGTAAAAGAACATCACAACTTTTTATTTTGCATCAAAATCTAAGTTCTTTTATTGAGGAGACAGTACAACACAAACCCTGATTGAACATTTAACAGCAGATAGGTCAGTTAACTCACCTCTGTCATGGTGCTCAACAAATAACCGAGTATCAAAGATCCGGTGGCGCAACTAAACATTGCGGCCTCTGATTTAAATCCGTCCGTTCAATCAGCGAAACAGAGAGGTGGTTCATTCCCAGGTGAGCTGTCATTCCGAGGATGTGAAGTCAGAAAAATGTGTCAGCGCTGCTCTGATGATCCACATGGGACGCAACGTAAAAGTGTCTCCATCCACATTTAAATCCACATCCTCATCCTCACAACCTGCAGCATCACCTCAGCTGACGGAGGCCTTTATCAGGAAATCAAATATCAGATCGATTTGGAGATTTAATCCTCACTGTCAGTCGTCACATTTATCAAACACTCTTTTCTCTCAGAGGAATCCATCGATTGTAAACTTTCGCTGGCTGTGGTGAGAGGCAGACGGGCTCTCTATAAACCGACACCCCACCCTGCTTTCCTTCCTGCCCGCCTCGACTTTCTCTGACGACCTTTAGCATCAAACCGAGCTCCATCAATCAGAGCATCTATTGTTATGGCTGAATAAGAGTTATCCAATCAGGAAGCAGCCTCAGATCCAGTGCCAGAAACAGGCTCTAATAATAGAAAAGTTCATTTTCTTAGAAAGAAACTCATCAAAGAAGAACAACTTGAGTGCAGAACAAATTATATCGACATCTATTAAATCAGTATGTGAACTTGAACTGAAGATCCAACAAACTCCTGTGAAGTTTCAGTCCAACCTTAAAGCTGAAGCAAGTAACTTATTTAAAAATAAACCTTTTATTAATTTTCATTCAAACTGTCTCTGTCCTGACTTTAACATGAGACAGATAATCTGATAACAATCAGACTCCTCTGGCTCCACCTGCTGCCTCTAAACAACCAATCAGAGCAGAGGTATCTGACGCCTGAATCAAAACAACCAATCAGAACCGAGTATGTTCTCATAAGTTATCAGAAGCCCTGGGTTAACGGAGAAGTCTGTGCCAAACTTAAAGCACGGACAGATGCCTACAACTCAGGTGATTTGGAGGAGTACAGGAAGTCCAGGTACGCGCTCCAGAGAGCCATCAGCAGTGCAAAGAGACAGTACAGGGACAAAGTGGAGTCTCATTACAAAGGGCTCCAACACCAGGAGCATGTGGGCTGGATTAAAAACTCTGACGGACTACAAAAAGAAGATCAGCAGTGCTGAGGAGATGAGTATCTGACACCCGAATCAAAACGACCAATCAGAACAGAGTATCTGACGCCTGAAACTAAACAACCAATCAGAGCAGAGTATCTGACTAAGCTCCACCCACATGAGCGAACACTGTGTACTTGCTCTAATTTTCAAACTAAAATAATTTTCTCTCCATGTAAATGCTGCTGACTGCAGGTGTAACACTGACTTTATATTTATTACCAGTCAAACACCACTCAGCTGTATTTACTCTATAAATATAAACATAAATTTGTACTTCATACATTACTGGATGTGGACACACAGTATATACTTCACTAAATGTCGTTAGGTAAGTGAGGATGATATTTTATCTTTAAGAAACCTGTGGATGAATTTCTGTAGCTCACAGAACAACAACATCCTTTTATTGAATCTGACCTGAGAGCTGTGCTTCCTGTTTCCTGTTTAGGTTTTCATTAACTCCCTTTAAATCAACAGCTTTGCACTTTAGTCATAGGAATAAACAGAAGCCTCATAATGCTGCATGTTCATTTTCACACGTTCATTTCTACTCAGCATCTTTGAGACTCCACCCACCCTGAAGACCTCCTCTCCTGTGATTGGATGATCAGTGACATTTGATGCTGAACTGTTCAGTTAGTCAGTTAAATAATCAGATTGTCACTTTTGTGGTTTGCATGTTGTCTGTTGTTTCTTGTGCCCCTTGCGTTATCCTGTCTTGTGTTCATTGAATTCCTTGTGTTTTTCGTGTTCCTTGTGTCCATCTCGTTTCTTGGTTTCCCTGTCCTTGTATTTTTGTTATCTTGTTTGTTCTCCCTCAGTGTGTTTTCTGTTAGTTCTTGTTTCTGTCTGGCTGTGCGCACTTACTATTTTATTTTATATTCTTGTATTTGTATTTGTATTCTTTATTCGTCACTTGTTGAGCACTTTACTTCCTGCCCTTTTGTGTTTCCCTCCCATTTTGATTACCTTCTCCGCCCCAATTAGTTTCACCTGTTCCTTGTTTAGTCTCCTCACCTGTTTCCACTTCCCTGTCCCTTATAGTGTACATATATATCGGTCCGTTCCCTTTGTTCTTTGTCATGTCGTCAATGTCACCAGCCCATGCCATGTGTGCTCTTGTGTTCCTGCCTGCCGTGTTCCTCCTGTTTGCCTGTGTTCCTGTGTTCCTGTAATAATAAAGTCATTCAATCTACTCTGCCTCCTGCCTCGTCCACACCCTGGGTCCAAACTTCACTTTGCCCTGCACCTACCCTGACAGTCACATATGTTTTTGTTTGCTTTGGAGACATTTAGTTTGGCAGAAGCTCTCTTCACTGTACAGATACTACAACAACACCACTACTGAGAATAAAAAACACTAAACAAAATGTTTTTTCTTTTTTTTTTCCTGTCTGTGTCTGAACTGCTTGGCCAGTCTTGCGCAGCATCTTCAAAAGCCTCCAGAGGTTTCTGAACAGATGCTTTGAAGCTCGGTTTCTCTTCACTTCTCTGACTATTTTTTTATGAGCCACTGAAGCCATAAACCCTGGCTACATGAAGTCTGGGTGGAGTTTATAACAAACATGGCTGAACGTGGACTAATGACCAGAAACAGACCTGATAATCAATCAAACATGTCACAAAACACTGATGAAACATCAGACACCTTAAAACCAGTCACACAGAGCTGCTCTGAGCTAAATGCTAATATTAGCATTGAAATTTCATTAAATCTGATTAAATTTACTTTTATAAATACAGGGAGACTCACCGGTGTGGTGGTGGATAATCCTGAAGTCGTGGTTTGAAGTGGAGCTGTGGTTGTTCCTGTGGTTGTCAGAACTGCACGTGTGTTACTGGTTGTGGTGGGAGCTGGTTTGCTGGGTGTTGGTGTTGTAATGGTTTCTGTGGTCATAGGTGATGTAATGGAAGTATCTGTGGTTGTAATGGACGTGGTAAAAAGTGTGGAGCTGGGTTTGGTTTGGGTTGTAGGTGTGTTTTCCAGACTCGGTGTGACTGTTGGAGCTGAGCTGCTGATCATCATCCGGGCTGTGGCAGACATCAGTGGAGCATCTTCAGTCGTGGTGCTCACTGAGATTTTTGGATGAACTGTGGAGACACTCGGCAGCGTTGAGGTATCTGTGGGTGGTGTTTGGGAAACTGTCTGCAGGGCTTGAGACGTCAATGGTGGATCTCTCTCCGTGACTGAAGTTGACGTCAAACCTGCTGTTGAAGGTACACGAGCAGTGGTGGAAGGAGTTGTGGTGTCTGCAGTGTGTGCTATCTTTTTGCCTGCACTTGAATGTGTTGTATAAATTGTATCTTGGCTTGACTCTGAGTCAGAAACAGTAGATAGACCAGCATCAGAAGTGACCTGAAGGTCACTTTGGTTGCTCGTGTTCGGCTCTGAGGAAACTGTCGAAGAATCCAGAGTTGCAGCTGCAGTTTCAGTTGATTCAGGCTCATTTCCAGAGAAGGAGGATGTGGTGGAAACTTCTTGGTGAACTGCTGTTGTCCTGACTTCAGTCCCGAGCTGAAGGATATTTCCAGCAGATGAGCTCACTGAAATGGCTGTTGGTTGGTCACTCGGGGACACAGCCGGACTCGAGGACATAGTATGGCTGCCATTTAAAGCTGACAGATCTGTGACTGAGGTCGAAACTTCAGGACTGAAGTCTGTCGTCAGTGACCTCTTAGTTCGAGGTTGGACGTCGTTCACATATGTTGAAATCCCAGAACTTATTGAATTGTGGCCTTCTGAGGTGATTCTGTGGATTTTTACTGTGTTTGATAAATGTTCATCAGTGACAGTGATGTTGGGACTTCTGATGGCGTAGACGGTGCTGGAGGGTCCTGGTGGTTTATGTGTGGATGAATAAAAGGTGGTTGAATCTGAAATATAAGATAAACAGTTCTTGAGTGATAAAAGCAGCTTAAACTCTGTTTTAGTTTGAACCAAAATAATGCTTCTAGCAATTCAGCTGCTTTCTGAGGTTTTCTTAGTTCATACATATACACATCTGATGGTCACCGTGAAGTCACCATAGTTTATTTAGCTGTCATCTGGACCAGTGACCAAAATAAGACCTGGTTACTACAAAGTGCTGCAGATGTCAGTGTCTGACTTGTCATGTTGTAGAGAAACATCAGTGGCTTCTCTGAGATGTTGGCTGAGACTCTGACAGGAAGAACAGTGCTGACGTTCTTCCTGCCGTCCTGAGTGAACCAGCAGACAGCAGCAACAATGTGAGGGAAGTCGGTATCAGGAGTCATCCTCCGCCTGTCCTAACTCATTTCCAACACTTCTCATTAACACAGTTCCTGTTGAGAGAGGCTCATGTTCAGCAGGTATCACATTCACCATCTTAATTCAGCAGGTTAGCATGAAACACAAAGAACAGCTGAAGCTGATGTAAATGTCTTTATCAGTGTTGCCACTATTTCAGTAGAAAACAGCTAAAGCGCCAAAGTACACTTCAGAAGTAACTAATTCACCATTCATCATCTGCTCATTTGCACAAAACAACTCCCTGTCGAGACCATGAGAGTCACGTCAGCGTGACGCTCACGTGACAACAGTTCACCGAGGCGACTGTCCATGTTTCGATTGGAACAGCCAGATGACGACAACATTTAATCTCAATGGCTCTGATCACAGAGTCCATACGCCTGGAAACCCCTGAAAATGCTTAAATTTAAAGTGTCCTGGTTTAAGCTTTGAAAAGTGCTTGGATTTTGTTTTAAAGATTGAAATTCTAAAAGCATCATATAATAAATTAATGATTTGAGTTTAATTCACCACAGAGACACAAAGACAACTCCAGACACCTTAAAACTGTCCCTGTGAACAGTGTGTGAGTAAATATAGTCAATTACTTTAATATACTCCATTACTTTGATATACTTCATTACTTTAATATCCTTCATTACTTTCCGGCTCTGTGGCTCCTTTTAATGTTTTAAATTTCATGAAGGAGGTCAGACTGTAGACGATCTGAATAAACTCTGTGAGTTTACACAGGAAATGAAACAGCACAAGAAATAAACTGTACGCTGTGACATCGCAGTCAGTACCCTGTGACATCACTGTGGGCATGTTTACAGGTGATCTCACTTAGATTTAACTGTGACTAAGTTTTATTTTGCAAGTCCCAGCTGTAACGATGCTGTTTCCTCTCACCTGTTTCGGGACATAATGACGTCATCAGCCGGTTCCCTCCCGAGTCGACGTCGTACTTCCTCCACTCTGAAGTCTGCGGCTTTTCTCCGGTCACCACGCGTGTTCCCTGCTTCCTCAGGTACATGTGTGTCTCAGCCAATCGAAACGCTCCCTTCTCGTCGGAGCAGCTCCACGCAGGCGCGCTGCTGCAGTCGCTCAGCTTGGCGAGGCGGGCGTGGAGCGGCAGGCGGTCGCTGGGTTCAGCCCAGAGACACCTGGAGGACTGAGCGTGGATCAGTCTGGCTCCGCCCAGCCACGCCCACTGCTGGGTGGGGTTAGTGACATCACAGCGTCCCAGGATGACCACCTGACTCTGGTTTAACAGACACAACCTCTTCGGGGTCAACATGACGAGGAAACCGGCTGAGGACAGAAAAGTTTAACAGACAGGAAGTGTCAGTTTGTCTGAGAGATGAACAGTTTAAAAAAACTCCGCCGATCATCGGGATGTTCGCAGAAAGACGTTAACGTGGAGCACAAACTCTCCGAGCTCACCTCCACCTGTCTGATGTCTGCTGGTCGAGGCGGCTCAACTGAACCTTTAAAGGAGGATTTAAACTGCAGATTTAATGTCTTCATCTTAATCTTAATGCTCGTTAGCTTTCTGTGTTTTCAGATTACTCATTGCAGTCAGCGTTAAGAAATTAAAGTAAGAAATAAAAAAGACATGAGAGGTTTTTATTGATAATTATGAAGATGAAAATAAGCTGCTGTTTGGAGGACGGCACATTGTCATCCTCCATCTTCAGATTAAATCCGCCAACCACTCTTTCAAATCAGTCACTTTTAAACGTAAAGCTTGTAGTAGCCTGTTGAAGTTGAAATCTGTGAAAAACAGTCCTGATTAAACAGCTGAGATGATCAGCTGCATTTTACTTTCACTTCTTTAATTTCACTGAACTTGTCTGAAACCTGTTTCAGCATGTTGACGCTGGCTCGTCTCAGCCGGAGACAGAAACAGTCAAATTAAACTTTATTAACACGATGAGCTGCTCAAACAACATGAACGTGTTAATGTGACGACACCGATCCAACAGGAACACACAGAAAACACTTTCCATCATATCACATCACATCAACAGATCATCAGACCAGCTTCAGTCTTTAACAGACGTAATAAACGTGTTGTTAAAACTCTCTGACTTTGATAAAAGAGTCACAGAAGTTATTTCTCTTATTCCAGTTTCACCAGCGTGCAGTCAGAGGTTCTTCAGTGTTTTATCTTTGAACATGCTCAATAGATCCTTCACGAGTCTGACGGAGGCGAGGTGAAATCTGAAGTTTGTCTGAGCGCGTCAACATGAACTCACTTTAATGTATCTGCGAATATAAAATATAAAAGATGAACTTCACTGATGAGCTTCATTTATTCATCAGTAAATCACTTCATAATGTGGCTTTGAAAAACAAATAAGATTCATTAGTGGTACTAATCAGTACTAGACCTACTAGTAGAAGTAGTATAAAGTTTGACTTACTTGTACTTTATTCGAGTATTGGTTTAGATTTAGGCCTGCATGAAACTTTACACTTTTCACTTCATCTCTGAGTAACTAACGTTATTACTGTATTATGAAGCACTTCAAAATGAGCTCGACATATTATTGATAGATAATTATGATCAGATTATATAATACACATATATGATTCTACAAAGTGAGTACTCTTACTTTTAGCACTTCAAATATACTTTTATGTACTTTTACAAAGGTAACTCTTTGAATCCAGTAATTCCATAAATGTAATGTGAGGCAGGAACAATGGAGGTTAGAGTGAAATGAAGCAATTCATCATTTATTTTAAAACTATTATATAATTACAGAAAATGATTTAATGTCAAACTAAATTGAGTTCTTCTTATTAGCAGAGCTTTCATGTTTTTTTCTTACTTTATTTGTTTCAGGAGAAGTAAAGTCAGTTCAGTGAAGTGTTTCCTCTCCTTCATGTACACTCAATAAATATTTCCTATGTAATAAATGTTAAGCAGAAGTTTGGTTAAAGCCTATTTGAAATAAGACGTGTGGTTTGATCACACAGTCACGTTTTGTTTCAGTTCATGATGGAAGTGATGAAGATGAGCTTCTCTCAGTGACAAACACCAACTTCATTTCTGCAGTACTTACGCACACGACCGAACCTCACAAGAATCAGGAAAAGCAGAATCAGGGCGTCCATGTTTCTCTGCTGCAGTTTTTGTGCGTCCTCCAGGTTCAGATGAGCCGAACAGAAGAGCTGAAGGGAAGTGAATCTTTGTGGGAGGAAAAAGTCAGCGAGCAGCGCTTCCTTCTATTCAACTGTTTGAAGGATTCTGGCTGCTCGTCACCAACGTGGAAACGCTCGTCTGTCGGAAATACCAGAGTACATCCCACATTTCGTCGTTTGAAGAAACCTGAAGGAGAAAACACTGAGCAGGAGGAGGCGTCAGCAGCTAAGATACTTCACGGAGAAATGATAAACATAATAATAATATCAATGATAATAATAATGATACAATGAGGAATATCTCCTCTCATCTTTATTTAGTTTCAAATCACACAGGAGATGTAAAAACAGCTCAGTGACAGTAAAAGAAGCTAAAACAAATCAAAAACTAAAAAAAGGTTTGTAAGATATAAAAGTAAATCAGATATTTGACTCTCTGAGTTCTAATAATAATTAATAATAATTGATCTGTTGTCAGCAGCTTTTTCAGTCACTGTTTGTTTTTCAGCCTCAGAAACGGCAGCAGAGCTTCGTCAGATTAAAACACAAACAGAGAAATAAGATGATGGTTTGTGCAGTTATGAGTCTGTGTTTTTGCCGACCCCACCTTTCTAAACTAGTTTGATCCAAAATAAAACAGACTTTATGTGATTTAATGTCAATAAGCATTGAAACACTGAAATATCTCCATCATCATGCAGATTATTAAAGAGTCTTTTTCATTAAATCAGTCGACAGAGACAGAAAGTCGGGAAGGTCTCAGATTTCCAGTTTAGCTACAAATCGTTCACCAACAAAGAAAGCTATTAAAAATTATCAATACATGTAAACTCTTACAAACAGCCTTTTTACTTTATTTTATATTCTTTATTAATTTAACCTAATACTGAGATATTATTCAGTGTGTTGGTGTGTCTCTGTCACACCAACACACGAGGGAGTGTGTGTGTGTGGTTATTAAGATATCAGTAAGTTATCGATAAGTTATTAAGAACTTACTGATAAGTGATTAATCCTAAAATCATCAGAAGATATTCGTCCTTTTTTTCTCTCCACTGTCTCTAATATCATTTTTTAACTACAGGATTAAGATAAGATAAGATAAGATCTTTTATTGATCCCATGGTGGGGAAATTCCACTGTTACAGCAGCTCAAAACAAAGTAAAAGAGACATTAAACAATAGAGAAAAAACACACAAAGACACAAAAAAACAGTATGTACAATAAATAGTAAATAATAATAATAATAAAGAGAAAAGAAAGAAACAATATTTATATACACAGCCTCACCCAGTTAGATGTGCAGTGGTGAGGTGTTATTGCACAGGTGAATATGGATATATAGAAGATATGAATTAACAGTATATAGTAAATGAGTGGAATGAAAAAAGACCATAAAGTGCATTAGCTAGGACATCAGTAAACATCAGTGCAATGATGAAACTGAAGATTAAAACTGAAGTCATTTCAGGTCATTTGATTATTAATCACTGATTAATCACAGATCAACCAGGGGGATCAGTGGCAGTTTTAAGGTGTGTTGAACTGAAGAACTGGACGTGAAGTCATTTATCGTATCAGCTGGTGATTATTTAGTGTTTGGTTTGAATGGGCTTCTCTTTTTTCTTCGTGGCATCTTCAAGCGTGATGCTCTTTCAGGGGGGGGGGTCGCCCCCCTACATCCTGCTCAGAAGGAAGAGGAGGAAGAGGAGGGCGGGACATGACCCCTCCTCCACCCTGCACATCCTGACTGCAGCCTTCACACGGCTGCCACACGACACGTTGACCTTCAGACGTTACGCTAACTCTGTTTGCCTCAAACAGGCTGGAGTTTAATTAATCTGGAGTTTATTGTTTAGTCTGCAGTTTTATTAATCCGGAGTTTATTTAATCTGGGGTTTATCATTTAATTTGGAGTTTAGTCTGGAGTTCATTATTTAATCTGGAGTTTAATTAAACCGGAGTTTATTACTTAATCTGGAGTTTATTTAATCTAGAGTTTATTAAAGATGATGTTTACTTAATCTGGAGTTTATTTAATCTGGAGTTTACTATTTAATCTCTGAGTGTAATTAATCTGGAGTTTATTTATTCTGGAGTTTATTAAAGATGAAGTTTGTTTAATCTGGAGTTTAATTGACCTGGAATTTATTTAAGATGAAGTTTACTTAATCTGGAGTTTATAGAAGATGAAATTTACTTAATCTGGAGTTTATAGAAGATGAAGTTTATTTAATCTGGAGTTTATCTCATCTGGAACTTAATTATTCCGTAGTTTGTTTAATTAGTCTGTAGTTTGTTCAATAAATACGTAGTTTGTTTAATCAGTAGTTTAGGGTGTGTGTTGTGTTTGTGTGTGTGTGGTTTTAAGTGCCCACTTGTGTGTGTTAAGATGGAAGTCCCACCCTCAGCAGGAAGTCATGCTCTTTAACCTCGACAAACCTGCTGAGTTGCTGAGAGCTCTCTCTCTCTCTCTCTCTCACACACACACACACACACTAACACACACACAACACACACACATACAACACACACACACACACAACACACACACAATACACTTTTCACACACACACATAACACTTAACACACAGACACACACACACCTGAACTTTATGAATAAATGTTGTATAAATACATGAATGTACAAATGAGGATGATGTCATGTCTGATCATGATGGATGGATCAGCTAATTGTCGCATGTTGATGATGTCACACTAAAGATGTTGAATTAAAGAGGAATAATCAGTGATCAAACTTTCGTTAACACGTCAACATGTCTGAACATGCATACATACGTGAGCTGAACCTTCCTGTGAACAGCAGAGACAGAGAAACGACTGGCTGACTTTATGCTCCGCCTCCTCCTGCAGTCTGTCCTCACAGAGGTCAGAGGTCAAGGTCTGGACGTGAGGAAGCGTCTGATCGCCGTTTCCTGAACAGAGACTCTACCTGAGAGATGAAGAGGAAGAGCTTTAGATAGATAGATAGATGCTATTTTATTGATCTCCAAGAGAAATTCACAAAGTCGAAAGTCACTTTATGACTCTGTGTGCTTTTACAGTTTATATTCATGGTGTTCTCCACTGGACACAGCTATTAATGTGTTATTGATTATTAGTTATTATTGATCAGTTCTGATAAAAGAGCCCCTGATGACAAATGTTACAGTAAAACATGAAGCTCACACTCGTGTATCTTCATCCTCTCTGAGCTCCTCATCCTCTTGACATGAGTTTATTTCTTCGAAACATCACAGGAGGCGTCGCGCTCCTTCAGGCTGATCTTCTTAAAGTTTAATAAAACCTCCAGTTAGTCCTCTCTGAAGTTTGTCCTGTGAAAGTCAAACAGGCTGTCAGAAAAGTTTTAAACTTCTCAGCAGTCAAGTGATGAAGGTGTGAGTGATGAAGGTGCTATGATGTCGTGGCAAAGGAGTGATGAAGTGATGAAGGTGTGATGTGATGAAGGTGCTATGATGTCGTGCAGGGTGGCTGATGAAGAAGAGTGAAGGTGTGATGAAGGAGTGATGAAGGTGTGATGTGATGAAGGTGCTATGACATGTGATGTGTGATGTGATGAAGGTGTGATGAAGGTGTGATGAAGGTGTGATGAAGGTGCTATGCGATGTGATGAAAGTGATGAAGGTGTGATGAAGGAGTGATGAACATGTGATGAGAGACTGATGAAGGTGTGATGTGATGAAGGTGCTATGGACGTGATGAAGGTGTGATGAAGGTGTGATGAAGGTGTGATGAAGGTGTGATGAAGGTGTGATGTGATGAAGGTGCTATGACGTGGATGAAGGTGTGATGAAGGAGGTGTGATGAAGGTGTGATGAAGGTGATGAAGGTGTGATGAAGATGAAGTGATGTAAACGTGATGAAGGGTGATGAGTGTGATGGTGAGTATGTGAGTGATGAAGTGTGCATGTGTGATGATGAGGTGTGATGTGATGAAGGTGCAAAGGAGTATGACGAAGGTGTGATGAAGGTGTGATGAAGTATGTGTGATGAAGGTGTGATGAAGGTGTGATGAAGAACATGTGATGAAGCTGTGATGTGATGTGATGAAGGTGCTATGACGTGATGAAGGTGTGATGAAGGTGTGATGACGTGATGAAGGTGTGATGAAGGTGTGATGTGATGAAGGTGTGCTATGACGTGATGAAGGTGTGATGAAGGTGTGATGAAGGTGTGATGAAGGTGTGATGAACCTGTGATGAAGCTGTGTGATGATGAAGGTGTGATGAAGGTGTGATGAACCTGTGATGAAGCTGTGATGAAGCTGTGATGAAGGAGTGATGAACATGTGATGTGTGATGTGATGATGGAAGGAGTGATGAAGGTGATGATGTGATGAAGGTGCTGATGACGTGATGAAGGTGTGATGAAGGTGTGATGAAGGTGTGATGAAGGAGTGATGAGATGAAGGTGTGATGAAGGTGTGTGATGTGATGAAGGTGTGATGAGAGACTGATGAAGGTGTGATGATGTGATGAGGTGATGTGATGAGACGTGATGAAGGTGTGATGATGAAGGTGTGATGTGATGAAGGTGCTATGACGGTGATGAAGGATGTGATGAATGATGAAGGTGTGATGAAGGTGTGATGAAGGTGTGATGAAGGTGTGATGAAGGTGTGGATGTGATGAAGGTGGTGAACGTGATGAAGGTGTGATGACAGGTGTGATGAAGGTGTGATGAAGGTGAAGGAGTGATGAAGGTGTGATGAAGGTGTGATGAAGGAACCTGTGATGAAGCTGTGATGAAGGAGTGATGAAGGTGTGATGAACTGAAGGTGTGATGAAGCTGTGATGAAGCTGTGATGAAGGAGTGATGAACAGGTGTGATGATGATGACATGAGAAGGTGGTGTGATGAAGGTGTGATGTGATGAAGGTGCTATGACATGATGAAGGTGTGACGAAGGTGTGACATGTGATGGGAGGTGATGATGAATGATGAAGGAGTGATGACATGTGATGAAGGTGCGACTGTGATGGCGATGAAGGTGATGAAGGTGTGATGATGAACAGATGGATGTGATGAAGGTGCAGGATGAACTGTGATGACGTGATGAAGGTGTGATGAAGGTGTGATGAAGGTGTGATGAAGGTGTGATGAAGGTGTGATGAAGGTGCTGATGACTGTGAGATGCGAAGGTGGATGTGATGTGAAGTGATGTGATGAAGGATGATAAAGGACATGATGATGTGTGATGATGATGAGCGTGATGAAGGTGTGATGAAGGTGCATGAAGATGAGGGAGGATGAAGGTGTGATGACGTTGTGATGAAGGTGTGATGAAGGTGTGATGAACCTGTGATGAAGGAGTGATGAAGGTGCTATGACGTTGTGATGAAGGTGTGTGAAGGTGTGATGAAGGTGTGATGAAGCTGTGATGAAGGAGTGATGAAGGTGTGATGAGGGAGTGATGAACATGTGATGAAGCTGTGATGAAGGAGTGATGAACCTGTGATGAGGGAGTGATGAACATGGAGTGATGAGGTGTGATGATGTGATGAAGCTGAAGGAGTGATGAAGGATGTGATGAAGGAGTGATGAAGGATGTGATGAAGGAGTGTGATGAAGGTGTGATGAGTGGACCATGTGATGTGATGAGGGAGTGATGAAGGTGTGATGTGATGAAGGTGCTGACAATGATGCGTGATGAAGGTGTGATGAAGGTGTGATGTGATGAAGGTGCTATGACGTGATGAAGCTGTGATGAACCTGTGATGAAGCTGTGATAAAGGTGTGATGAAGGTGTGATGAACCTGTGATGAAGTGGGATGACCCTCTGTGACCTCTCACTTACAGTCTGCTGCAGTTCAGCCTCAGACCAGCAGGTGACAGCACCCCCCCTCCAAACAGCAGCTGAGATTACAGCCCCCCCTCAAGCCCCAAGCCCCCGTCACATCTGTGCGCAGCTGCCTCCTGCAGCTCGCACTAACAGGACGGCACTCTGCAGGGACGATGCTCCTCCTGGCTCTCGTGGTCACCTGGGTGGTGGGGGCAGTGGAGGGGGGGGGCAGCACCTGTCCAGCCGTGTGCAGGTGCGAAGGAGTCGGGATGACGCGGCGAGTGGACTGTGTGGACGTCGGCCTGAGATCAGTGCCCTCTCACCTGAGCGGCCTCACGACCTCGCTGTGAGTACGATGAGCTGCAGTTTGATTCGCCAGGAGTCTGAAGGAGCAGAAACTTTAATCTGAAAATCTGAACTTTTAGAGATCAAACAGATGAAAACGATTATTTCAGCAGTTTGTCTGTGCAGGAGTTTCTCTGGTGTGACACGAAATGATTTTAAACTCCTCAGTCAGATGTTTTATTAAAGCAAATATAGCACATATATATATATTATTATTCAGGATTTAATGTATTCATGTATTAATTTAATGTATTCATACTGTGACCGACAGTCTGGATGAAGGAAAAGCCGGCGATGGGACCAGGCTCACTTCTTTTAAATGATTCAGTGAATCTGTCAGAGAAAAAACTCATCAGGACGAACTGTTAATTTAAAGAAATCTTCTTATTGAATGCACCAAAAACACTGATAAAAATTCAGTTTAAACTCAAATTTCGTTTGTGGACGAATAAACAAGCAACAGATCACCTTCAGGAAATGTCTCTATTTATTGATTTATTGATTGATATATTTATTGGCATTTATTATTCACTTTAATCTTTTTGGTTTTCCTTCATCAGGATGAACACAAATTAGACATAATTAGTTCATGTAATGAGCGACAGTAAACCATTAAAAAACATCATTAGAAAATAAACAGGACTTGATTTGAGAAGTCTGAAATAAAAATATGAGATTAAAGAGACCCCCGAGACAAATTCACACAAAACTAAACTGTTTTTGTCTTTATGATCTTTGTTTAACTAACTCATTTTGAATCTGCTCACAGTTTTTCATAATGATTAAACATTTTTACCATTTATTTGTTTTATTGATTAACTTGTTACTTCATAATTAATTACTGATTTTTAATTTATTAATCACTGTTTCTAATTATGGTCGGGCCAATAAAGTATTTTGAATTTGAAAAGAAAAGAGGAATTTATAGAATTGCAAAGACACTAAAAGTCATGGACAGTTTGACTGAGTTCATTTGATCTCTTTTCATGGTGACATTTCTGTTATTTTTCTTTTAATAAAACATTTTATTTACTTTTATTTATACTTAATTAAAACATATTTTGACTCAGTGTTCCTGTTTTTTTTTATATTTCTGCTGAGTTATTTATTCAAATTAAACTGCAAACTTTTCTAATCTATCAGAATTCTGTTTAAAATGATCAGTTATTGATGATTGATAACGTGAATATTAGGAAACATGTTCATGTTCATGTTCAATATGTTCAAAGGCCAAACAAACAACATAAACAAGTGATTAAATTAATATCTGAGTGAAATATAAATATAAAACAGTGATGACACCAACATTCAACACCAAAATCAGGACTCACATAATTTGGAGAAAATCCATCCATCCATTTTCTAAACCTGCTTATCCTAAGCACTTTACACAGGGTCGCAGGGATTTTGAGAAAATGTTAATGTTTTTATTAAACATTTTTTTAAGAAATAAAAGATGTAATAAAACATGTTTTCTATTAATTATGGGACACAAACTCATTATTTTAATATGATTATAATCTTAATATTATGTATGAATTCAGGCTTATGAGATACATTTTATAATTGTAAGAATATTTCTCTTAATTATCATTTAGTATACTGAGTTACATTAGATTAAATACAAAACTAATAATCATTAGTTTTATCTGATTACTAAAATCTTAATGCTGTTCCATGTTATTTTATAATCATGAGAAACCTTCTGGAACAATTATACTAATTTAGTATATTGCTTTGAAAATCACATAATGAATTAATATTAATAAAACTTTCATACATCATTTATCCTAATGAAGGTATGTGTGAAATTAAATAAATATGAGTTACACATAAATAAAGGTAAATAACTCAACATTAATATAAAATAAACCTCTGACACCAAGTTAAAACAAATAAATTCATCATAAATACATAAAGATAATACAAACACTTAATATGTTTGTATGAACAGTGTTGGAATAAAATATTCTGAAATAATCTTTTACTGAAGTACCAACTTCACTGTTGTATGGTTCTTTTATTTTATTTATTTTTATTTGGACTATGAAAATATTTTACTAAAAATACGAGTAAAAGTGCTGAATTTAACATCCAACCTCAGCAAAAGTACAGACACACTGTCATCGGATATTAAAGTAACAGTACTAAATAAGAATAATTGATATATTATTATAATTACAATACTATGACATATATCTGATATATTATTATTATAATTACAGTACTATGATGTATATCATATATAATATTATTATAATTACAGTATTGTGAGAGCTGCAGCTAACCATCATTTTCATTATCAAATCATCTGCTGATCATTTCCTTTAATCAATAATTAACTACTTAATCTATAAAAGTCTAAAACTGTGAAAACGTTAACTTTCAGTCCAAACGTGTCGATTTGTCTGACACAAAGAAAGAAAAAACGAGAAGCTTCAGATCAGGTTTTCATCTGAAAACTGTCAAACTGCCAAAAGTTTAAAGTGATAATTGGTGACATCATAGGTATGAATGAATGGATAATTTTCAAACAGGAATAATCTTTAGTTTAGAGTGATGATTTATAAAAACGTTTTAATGTTGTAACTCACTTTAGTTCAAAGATTGATGGAAGAACTTCTTTCATCAACAGCAGGAAGTTTTTCTGAAACACTGATTAGGAAGTCATCAGTCATTTAGTGAAATCTATTTATTATTTTTAAAAACATCATTTCATTTAGCATCACTGATGGAGCCGTGTCCAATCAGTAATCTGAAAAAAAAAAAAAAACAGGACGACACACTCAAGAAGTCCGACTGGTTTTCACTTTCTGATGTTTAAAAGAAATTAAAGAGCTGAAAGAGTCAAATCATCAAAAATCTCATCTCACTTTAATGAAATATTTATTTTGATCCAAAGTCCAAACTCCCGTTTCTGTCGAGTTTCTCCTCCTCAGTGAGAAAACACTTTTGTATTTTCACTAACAACTGAGATAAAAAGATGAGACGGACAGAGATAAACAGATGAGATAAATGGAGATGAACAGATTATCAGAGAATAAAATAGAGATAAACATGAGATAAACAGATTAGATAAACAGAGATAAACAGATGAACAGATGCCTCTCAGTAACTTGTGTTTCTTTCAGAGATGTGAGTGTGAACAAACTGTCGAAACTTTCATCAAACGTCTTCAGTCACCTCCACCGCCTCCGTGAGCTGTGAGTACACACACACACACACACCTTCATTCTGGATTAATGCTTCTTTTATTTCAACTGTTCAATTGGCCTGAGTGAGTAAAAAACTGAAAGTGAGTGTAAATGATACAGGTGAGTGAAATGTAAACAAGTGAATGAAATGTAAACAGGTGTTTGTTATTTCCTGTTGTTCTGCAGCCGGCTGGCAGGAAACTGTTTGACTTTCATCTCCAAAGATGTTTTCAGAGGACTCGTCGGGCTGAAGCTGCTGTACGTGCTGCACTCACTGAAATACACCATCAAGCTAAAAACACGACTTTTAAATATCCAAACTCCAACATCAGTTTCTCAGGATTAAACATCCTTATTCACGTCACGTGCACAACGACAGGAAGAGTCGTCGCTGGCAATGAATTTCACAGGAAAAGACTTTAGGAGAGATGTGAATAATTGTGTAAAAGTTCAAAATGCTCTAATAAAAATATGTAAATTAAACATAGTGCTGATAGTAAATATATAAAAAGCAGTTTGTGTCTGGGGGGTCAAGGTCTTTAATGATCCTGTTGCCCCCCCACCCCCACAGTCCTCCGTGGATCCTCTCTATGGGTCACCTGTAAAATCAGTCCACGTTGATCCTCCTCAGAAACCTTTCTGTCTTTTGTTGTTCATAAAGGATTTTCTTCAGTAGTCTGTGATGGTTTCAAGTCCAGCTTACATGTTCCTGCTGCTGGACTTGCTTATATATAAGTCTCCTGAATTTATTATCCAGAGAGACCAAACTCAGCAGAGCCGCCCATTTTTCACGTTTCCTCAGTCTGATCGATATTTTGTCGCCTTTGACCTTCAGGTACAACGACAGGTAACCTCGGCCGCCATCTTCCCGTTGTTGGTTGGTCGTAGTGAAAAAGTGCCTGATGTGAAGAAGTTTTCATCGCATTGTGTGATCGCCTCGGCTGTGTGCATGTTTAAAGAAAGTCCAAAATGAATACACAAAATAAACAGAGAAAGAAAAAAAAAACATCCCATCATAACATCATCTGAAGGTATAAACAGTAAATCTTCAGTACATTTATAAAAATGAAGCTGTATATTAATTTTTATATTCCTTAGTTGATTTATTTTTATATATAATAAATATGTATATATAAAAATATAGGAACATGATGTTATATATGTTAAGTGCTTCAAAAATAAAAAATTTGCTGTTATAACAAAAAAATATCATAATATGAAAAGTACCTTTAATGATGAGAGAAGGATTTCAAAACAAAATCATATTATGGTGAAATAAAACTGATTATAATTATGATTTAACAGAGTGTTAATAAGTCATATTTAATAATATAATAATAATTTTAAATTATTCAGATTATTTTTCTCACTTGAACTAAACATAATTATTTCATCACCTTTCAAGCTTTTATCATCACATTTCTATCAGACACTTTTAATAAACTTCATTTAGTTTTTATGTTTTATTTTAAAAAGTTTAAGGAAGTCAAATGTATTTCCAGAGTTTTGCTGGTTTTACTGGAAATTTTCTGAAATAACTTGTATTTTTCATGACTCAGGACTCTGCAAAACAACCATCTGAAGACGATTTCTCCTGAAGCTTTCGAGGGTCTGAAGAACCTGCGATCTCTGTGAGTGACATGATTATTAATAAAACAGCTCACTCAGATTAATACAATCATCTTATTATCAATTAAACAGATTAATATGATCACAGAATTAACAGCAGACTTTAATGACTGAGTTCAACCTGCCGTCTGTGTTTATATGAAGACGTTAATCTGATCATATGGACGATGTACAGAACTATTTCAAATCTTTTTCACATTTTTTTTCACTTTTTACTGCTTTTGGCTCCACGAGGTCATCACATTTACTGTGTCGGCTTTTAGACTCTGTGGATGTGCAAAACAGTGAAGAACAGTAATTCTCCTGCAGAGAGCCAATGTGTGTGTTTACACTGAATTATATGTGATAGGATAATAAAATAATATATATTAAATCAAACTTTAGTCTTCACTGTAAAATAAAATATAATAAATCAAACTTTAGACTTCCCTGTAAAATAATGCCTAGAAAGTTTTACTTTAAACAAGCTTTAACTTGTGTGATTAGACTTAATGTTGTCAAGTCATTTTTATTTAAACTCTCAGTGTCAGTTTAACTAAAAAAACTTTTACAGAAAAAAACTGTCAGACAAGTGAAATACAGAAAAAAATCTGAGTTTTCATTTCACAACAAAGATAAAGGTTATAAAGAAAAGTGACAAGGATGCAGCTCTACAATTTGATTTCTGCTGTTTTAATTTGACTTTTTGTTATTGTTGAAATAAAAGATGTAAACCTGATTATTGGACTTATTGAAACTGCGTCATGTGAACGAAGCACAGTCGATGTTGTGTGACTGAAGAGTGACATCGATAATCGAATAAAGCTCCTGAAGCAGAAACAGAGTGTGTCGACCTCCAGACGTTTCTAACTACTGTAATCGACAGTTAACACCTCTGTGCTGCTCAGAAGTGCCAAACTCGACTTCCCGTCCACACAAAGCACCGGGCGAGGCCGAGGCAGCTGCCGGGTGTCGGCCACATGCCAGCCGCCTGTTTGTGGTTTGTCAGACGGCACAGCGCCCGTCGACACCATAAATGATTCCATACAGCCAAGGAATGTGAGGACCTCCCCGATGGAGAGCTCTTTGTTCGAACCAACAACAAACTCACACTTTACACAAAAAAACAGAGCATTTCAGCACTATAATGAAAAACTAAACCACAGAAATAAACTCGATTAAATCAAACAATCAACAAAATCTGAAAGAAAAGGACCATTTAAAATGTGCTGTAACCAAAATGATATTCGCATCTTATCAGGAAACTTCATCTTTATGACAATGAAATGTTTTATTCTTCACCATTATGCAGAAAAGCTTTTTCATATTCACACTTTTAATTCGTGATTCTCTCAGGATAAAAGCTGCTTCAGTGATGTGACGCTGAGTATCTGCTGATCACAGCTCAGATTCAAACAGGCTTTGCTCAGCAGGTGAAGAAGCAGAGAGTCTGAGTTCAGCACTCACCTGTTCGCTCTGTTGGCCCTCTGTAGGTCAGCTGAGGTACAAACACACTGTCCTTTATCGAATGACTGAATGAAGACAATGAATGAATGGATTCACTCTGTGGAGCCGTTTTTAAAGCTACGCTGTCCTCTCTGGTATCTTCACATTTTTAGAGGATGTCTACAGGCTGTTCGACCTTACGCGTGTGTAAACATGTATGGACAGTGTAGAAATGTGTTTATGTGTGTTTAACTTTGATTATATGTTTGTGTTTTATTCCTTCTTTGTCCCTGAAAAGAGACTTTTGGTCTCAGTGTGTCCTTCCTGCTAAAATAATGGATAAATAATAAAATATATATGTAAATACATATATATCCTGCTGATATGTACAGTGTTAAATATCTATAACTGTGCAGGCAGCTGAACTGTGGGATCAGTTTTCTTTAGTTTCTGTTTGATCTCTTTCGTCTTTCCCTGCAGACGTCTGGATGCAAACTTCATCTCCCGTCTGCCGGCCCCGTCCTTCAGAGGCCTGTCATCTCTGCGTTACCTGTGGTTGGACGATAACATCCTGACGGAGGTTCCCATTCTCGCTCTGAGCGCTCTGACCGAGCTGCAGGCTTTGACTCTCGGCCTCAACAACATCAGCTCCGTCCCTGACCGAGCATTCGCCGGCCTCCGTCAGCTGCTGGTGCTGTGAGTCAGAAAATCACCTGTTTCACAGCTGATCGTTACGAAGGGTCACTGAAAGAAAAAAAAGAAAAAAACAGAATAAAAGAGCGACGTGTTAAAAACAGACGAGGTTCATTATTTTACTTTTATTCTAATATTTGATGTTTTATTTCCTTTTTCTCTGCTCTGTGCTGAAGACATCTCCATGGTAACCACATCCTGTCTGTGGGCCGCAGGAGTTTCGATGGTCTGCACAGCCTGGAGACTCTGTAAGTCCACCTTGAAACACTCAGATAACTTGGTGTTAAAGGACGAGAACAAACAAACTGTTACTGAGGATTTTATTTAGAGAATAGTCGGAGTGTCTGCAGACAAAAACATTCAGCAGGTGAAACGTGTGTGGCCTCCCACCCACGGAGGAGAGTTTGTATGTGTGTGTGTGTTCAGTGTGCAGCTAAATGCATCCTACTGGTGTTTAGCTAGATTGGCCCATTACAACGTAGATCTGTAGGAGATAGACCCGCCTGCGGTCTCTTTGAGCCTGGTCTATTGAACAGCACTCCATCAAAGACTCTGAGGTCACCATAAAAACACAGTGTGAGTTTATAGAGTGAGCCAGATTACTATAATTCCTTTTAATCTGAATTATTCCACAGATGTTAAACCTAAAATAAGTTTTAACTGTAAAATAATTTTTATTCAAGCTGTCGAGTCTTCGCACAGAAAAACAACAAACGTTTGTGTGTCTGCAGAGATCTGAGCTTCAACAAGATCAGCAGCTTCCCCTCAGCCATCACACACCTGAGACACCTGAGAGAGCTGTGAGCGCAACACACGCACACACAGATACAAATATACACACTGATTTATTTTATGTTGATCATACATGATGAAGTATTATATCATACATATCATGATGTCATATATCATATTTATCATGTCATATTTCATGATGTCATATATCATATATATCATGATGTCATACTTCATATATATCACAATATACCCCTGTTGAAATGCCAGGTTTTTGTGATGTAAAAAAATGACACCAAGATAAATAATTTCACAACTTTTTCCACCTTTAATGTGACCTATAACCTGTGTACAATGCATGCAATTGAAAAACAAACTGAAACCTTTACAGGGGAAAAATAAAAAATAAAAACTTAAAATAACCTGGTTGCATAAATATGCACACCCTTTTTGGGTAAGAGTCTGTCAGCGTGGCACATCTTGATGTGGCAATATTTGCCCACTCTTCTTTGCAAAACTGCTCCAAATCTGACAGATTGCGAGGGCATCTCCTATGCACAGCCCTCTTCAGATCACCCCACAGATGTTCGATCGGATTCAGGTCTGGACTCTGGCTGGCCATTCCAAAACCTCAATCTTATTCTGGTGGTGAAGCCATTCTTTAGTTGATTTGGATGTGTGCTTTGGGTCATTGTCGTGCTGAAAGATGAAGTTCCTCTTCATCTTCAGTTTTCTAACAGAAGTCTGGAAGGTTTTGTGCCAACACTGACTGGTATTTGGAACTGTTCATAATTCCCTCCACCCTGACTAAGGCCCCAGTTCCAGCTGAAGAAAAACAGCCCCAAAGCATGATGCATGCCACCACCATGCTTGCCACCACCATGCTTCACTGTAGGTATGGCTGTTCTTTTGGTGATGAGCAGTGTTGTTTTTGCGCCAAATATACCTTTTGGGATTATGGCCAAAAAGTTCAACCAAAAAGTTCAACCTTGGTTTCATCGGACCACAACACATTTTCCCACATGCGTTTGGGAGATTTCAAATGTCTTTTTGCAAAATGAAGCCGGGCTTGCAGATGTTTTTCTTCGAGAGATAAGGCTTGCTTCCGTCTTGCCACCCTTCCCCATAGCCCAGACACATGAAGAAGACGGGAGATTGTTGTCACATGTACTACACAGCCAGTACTTGCAGCCTGCCAGAAATTCCTGCAACTCCTTCAATGTTGCTGTCGGCCTCTTGGCAGCCTCCCTGACCAGTTTTCTCCTCATTTTATCATCAATTTTGGACGGACGTCCTGTTCTTGGTAATGTCACTGTTGTGCCATATTTTCTCCACTTGATGATGACTGTCTTCACTGTGTTCCATGGTATATTTAATTCCTTGGAAATTCTTTTGTACCCTTCTCCTGACTGATATCTTTGAACAATGAGATCCCTCTGATGCTTTGGAAGCTCTCTGCGGACCATGGCTTGGCTTGTGCTGGAAGATGTGGCTACAAAAATGTGAAGAAAAGCCTACTAGAACAGCTGAACTTTATTTGGGGTTAATCAGAGGCACTTTAAATGGTGACAGGTGTGTGCTGACTCCCATTTAACATGAGGTTTGAATGTAATTGGTTAAATCCAAACACAACCATACCCTCAGTTATAAGAGGGTGTGCACACACTTGTGCAACCTCATTATCTCAGTTGTTTATTTTTACTTTACCTCCCTAAAAGATTTCAGTTTGTTTTTCAATTGTATTGTACAGGTTATAGGTCACATTAAAGGTGGAAAGAAGTTGTGAAATTATTTATCTTGGTGTCATTTTTTACATCACAAAAACAAAAACTGGCATTTGAACAGGGGTGTGTAGACTTTTTATATCCACTGTATATCACAATGTCATATATCATATATATCACAATTTCATATATATCATCATACACAGTATTAAAACACAGTATGGTGTGAGCTGAATGAACAGATTATATCTTTATATTCTGTCTTAAAAATAAAAACATTCATTATGTTTTCTCTGCAGGAACCTCCAGAGCAACAACATCAGAGTCATCCCAGAAAATGGCTTCTCTGGAAATCCTTCTATTGAGACCATGTACGTCCCTTCAGCTTTATTTAAATTTAAAACATTAAACAAACCTTTAATACACATGAGAATTTAAATATTTTTAAACTTTAAATTTACATAACTCACCATAAAACAAACCTTTAATAAACATGAGGATTTAATCGTGTTTAACTGCTGATTGTCGTCCTGACAGAAACATCCAGAACAATCCTCTCCACTCGGTGGGACACTCGTCTTTCCAGATGCTGCCGAAGCTGCAGACTCTGTACGTCTGCTCAGTGCTCATTATGTATTATATATACACCTGCATGTCCACCTGTATGTCCACTCGCATGTCCACCTGTATGTCCACCTCCCTGTATTATATATTCATTATACAACTGCATGTCCACCTGCATGTCCACCTGTATGTCCACCTGCATGTATTATATATTCATTATACACCTGGATGTCCACCTGTATGTCCACTCGCATGTCCACCTGTATGTCCACCTCCCTGTATTATATATTCATTATACAACTGCATGTCCACCTGCATGTCCACCTGTATGTCCACCTGCATGTATTATATATTCATTATACACCTGGATGTCCACCTGTATGTGGACAGCTCACACCGTTAGAAAGAATGCAGGTTAAGGGGTCCTGAAGACTTCGTCCTCTTCTTTCTAACAGGCTGTGTGAGTGAACCGGATCAGACTGATCTGTGACCGCATTTCAGAAACTGTCATAACTTTATATTTCCAGCAGAGGGCGGATCTCAGATCAGTGAGAGTCCGAAGACACCGACAGAAAAACACACAAACAAGAAAAACTTTGTATGATTCATCTTTGGTTTGCAGAAACAAAAACACCTGAACAGTCCTGGTGATTTTTTTGTGTTTGTTTTTAAAATGGTGTTAAAATGTTGATTTATTTTCTCTTCACGTCTCCATCAGTGATCTGTCCTCCAACCCACTCTCCTCCGTCTCCCTGAGGAGTCTGCAGAGTCTCCCTCACCTGAAACTACGAGTCTCCCACCGACACCAGCACAGACTCAGGTAACAACTCAGGTAACAGACCAACTTCCTGTCTTTGTCTCGCTGTGATTGGTTTCTTGTGTTGTGTTTCAGAGTGTCGAAGCTTTCTGTTTCCGTCTGGCTCAGATTGTTTCTTCATTGTGAAACATCTTCAACTTGTTTGGACTTCAACAGTGAGTCTGAAACAGCTTCATCATCTTCATCATCTTCATCATCTTCATCATCTTCATCATCTTTATCATCTTTATCAGCACATTCATTCATTCATATTCATAACCAGCTCACCCACACACACTGAAGGCTCAAACTACACACACACATATTTACCTTCAGTCTGTGGTAAGTGACTGATGTGTTGAATAAATCAAAAACAGCCTGAATAATTCTTCATCTGATTTGTGATGTCAGCGTTTGTAAGGCGGTTTGAATCGAGGACTTCCTGCTGTCTGCAGGTCCGTCCACATGTGGTCTGGGTTCGTCTGTGTGGCTGCTCCTCTTCGTCGTCTCCATTGTCTTCAGCCTGCTGCTCCTTCTCTCCCTCCTGCCTCCTCCCAGCGCCTCCTCGCCGGCTGCATCACACACTGAGGGTCCAGACTGGAGACTCATCCAGGATGTGGATTCTTCTTCACCCTGAAGGAGACGAAGGATGCAGAGGTGCTCTCAGATCAGCAGCTTCACTCCGACTGTTTGTTAGATGAGACTTTTAAAGTGCTCAGATAATGAGAATTATGATTATAGACTGTAGATCTGAACATGAAGTGAATGTGTTGGAGGAAATGTCTTTACTTTATGACATTAATACACGATTACATCGCTTCATCATTACATCATTATTTTACATGATTGCATCATAAATTTACATCATAAAGTTTCTGTTTTATTTCCGTTCAATTTCTGTTTTTTGTTTTAAAGATAACCACTCACAGCACAAACATGAAGTTTCCAAACAAAGAATAAAGGAGTGAAACCTGCAGGGGGCGCCCCCTGCTGTTCATCAGACACAGTGACGTTCGAGTCAGTCTGGTTTTGGTTTCATGATGTTATTTCAATCTAAATGTCTGATGTTTGTATGTCTTTGCATATTATTTTTGCAAAATTATTTTATAGTTTAAGCATGTCATTTAGTGTGTGCAATGTTCCCACTTTAGGATTAGTTTAAATAATAAATGCACAGCTGAGGCTTCATTACTGCTGCAAGGGGAAATAGACACTGACTGAAGAGTGGACTGTTGGTCCTTCAGAAGTTTCTACAGACATAAACTTCAGCAAACGACTGTTCTGATGTTTACGCTGATGAACAAGGTTGTGACACTGAGACAGCTGATCAGTTACCACGGCAACACGTCTCCTTCAGACTTCTTCTGTTCAATGTGAAACAATAAGAGAGCGGTGAAAGCAGACCCCTCCCAGCAGCTCTTATTACCAATATAAGTTATCAGATTCTTTATACAGATTAAAGTAAAAACCACCACAAACCATAAGATGTTTTTTGTCTAAAAGTATCCACATGCAATAGTTTGTCAGAGACATCAGGATCACTGAAACAACACATCAAATATTCCAACAGAAAATTCATTTTAATAATCAGCTTTTCTTTAATCGTCTGTCAGTCACAGTCAGTTTCACGTCTCAGCTCCTGGTCGGATGTCTGCAGACGTTTAAAGCCATTTGGAGACGATTTGGTGTTTTTCACTGTTTCCCACATTTTAAAAACTGTGAAGAAAAAACAGGTGATGAATATAAAGACTCTCATGACACAATAAAAACTCAGAGAAACATTTTTCACTTCAGAAAATAATTTAATAACATTTAAATCCAACAAGTAAAAAACAACAGTGGAAGGACTTCTTCTCCTCTCTTGCTAATACTCTTTAATCATCTGCTGGAGGATTTTGACAAAAAGAAAAAGACAAATTGCACATGAGAGCAGGTCAGCAAGGTCCTGACTGTCTCTAACAGTGGAGCTGGTCTGGAGGCGGATCAGTCTCTGTGGCAGTCTCTCACACATTCAGACTGGACGAAGCCAAATAGAAAATACTTGGGGGGGGGGGCGCGCGCTCCACACACAGATCAATATTCAAAAAGTCTGTTTGATTTTTATTAGATCAGTCTACCAAAATAAGTCTTGTTTTTCCTCAGGAGACAAAGAAAAGACAACGTGCAGATGTTGCAGCATCACTGGGGGTGGGGGTGGGGGGGCAGGCATCCTTTAAAACACACATGGGGGTCAAACACCACAGTGAGATGTTCCAGTCCATCACGTCCCAACCCCCCCTCCCCCCAAGGTAAAATAAAACCAAAAGGGAGGAAATTAATCCAAATGAAACGTGACAGAAACAAAACAGGAGACATGAAAAGATTCAAGGCAACACTGTGTCACTCAGCAGGTCGATACTTACGTACATGATGTGGGACTAACGCAGCTCCAGAGGAGGAGGTGGGGGGGCGTCTGCCTTACCTCTGCTCTCACTCAATTACCTATCAATCAGCTGATCACTTTAATGACCGCCAATAAACTGAGTTTGTTGTCTGAGCTGAACGACGTCACTGATCTTCTGTTTGAGCTCACTGAGACTCACTGAGACTGACTCCCACCTGCTGACAGCGCAGACAGCGCAGCAGCAGGCGCCGCAGTCTGTCCGTCTGTCCACCGTCAGACGCCTCGAACAGCAGGCGCTGTGGGGGGCAGAGAGGGGACACAGGGTGAAGATGAGGGAGGGCGGCAGGTCAACATGCATGTATACAGTTGTGATGATGTAAACACAGAAGGACTCAGATCATCAGTTCAGGTGTCTCTTTCACACACACACACACACACTTCACTTCCTGTAACTCAGAGTGCGACTGTGTGTGTGTGTGTGTGTGTCATGTGTGTGTGTGTGTGTGTGTGTGTGTGTATTACATGTTTCCACAGAGCAGCACACAGTGGGAGGTTCTGCAGGGCCTGCTGATACAGGAGACGCACCTACAACAGAAACCACATCACATAAAACAGGGAGGGGGGGCGCACACACACACACACACACACACCCCAACATGCCTGCTGGTTTTAACCTGCAGAGGAAGAAATCATGACATCATGAGTCACAGCTGATCAGGTTTAGTGTTGTCACGGCAACAGAAACTTGTTTTCATGTGGAGCGTTTTTATTGATTATCAGGCTGCTGAAGTGAACTTCCTGTTGACTCTCGTCCATCGCTGACTCACCTCAGATCGCTCCTTCAGCTCCGTCTCCACCGCTATCACTCTGCAGAGAGACACCAAACATTCAGCTTCACTCCACGTTAACCCAACATTTCACAACCAGCAGCAACACGTCGACCCGGCTGACTTCCTGTCTGACTTCCTCCTGTCTGACTTCCTGTCTAACTTCCTCCTTTCTGATTTCCCGTCTGACTTCCTGTCAGAGCTCTCTGCTCATTGGCTAAAATCTTTAAAAACACAAATGTACAGTTTCATTTTAAAAAGTCTAATTTAATCAGCTCTGTCTAGTTGGGACTATTTTCAGCACTCACATTTTCCAGGTGGCCAAACACCTGGGAGAGTTACTGCTCAACATCCGTGCCTGAAACTTCAACTGCTCCATGTTTCCATCACGCCACTCCTGATGGAGCAACCTGCGCACTTGCGCACACGCACACACACACACTTTCAGAAAACACACACATAAAACACACACACAGGGAGAGACAGACAGACAGACAGACACACAGGAGACAGACAGACAGACAGACACACACAGACACTGACACAGAGCTGTGAACTCGACTGGTTTGTTTTTATTACTAATTGGAGGCAGAAATGACTTTCATTTGTGTGCATCTCTGTGTATTTCTGTTTGTGTGTGTGTGTGTGTGTGTGTGTGTGTGTGTCTTTGTGTGTATTTTTCTGTGTGTATTGTGTGTGTGTGTGTTGTCTTTGTGTGTGTGTGTATACCTCTGTGTGTGTGTGTTGTCGCTGTATGTCTGTGTGTGTGTTGTCTCTCTGTATGTGTGTGTGTGTGTGTGTGTGTGTGTACCTCAGGCCCAGCTCCATGTTGTTGGGCATGGCGTATCTCAGTCTCTCCAGGACCAGTGCATGCTGGGATTGCGGCAGACAGCTCAGGTAGAGAGTCACCACCTGCAGAGCCAATCAGAGGAGGTTAAGCCATCAGCTGACCTGCTGTCAGACGCAGCGTGAAGCGCGGCGGGCTCTTGCCTTGTTGTGGAAGCGGAAGCAGCTCCAGAACTCAGCGGCGTTGAAGGGAAGCTCGAGACGGGACGGCACCGTGCTCAGACAGCGATGCACCAGATCTGAGAAGAGTTTGGAGTGGCGGCCGGTTGGAGCGGTGGCCTGCTGACTGCTGAACAGCAGGTAACTGACGAGAAACAGATGTTACCTGTCGTCAACATCACTCATCTTATTCATGGTCGAACCAAAGATCCTCTGTGAGGGAAGACGCTCCACTCTGTAACACCTGTTCAACAACTCCAACAGAGTAAGACCTCTTCACTGTCGAGAATCTCAGTTTGAGAACTCTTATCAGATCAATAATTTAAAATAAGGACCTTCTGTTTTTAGATCAATAAGCTGCTGACAGATCAGATACTGCTGTCTGAATGATTCTCAGCCTGTGACAGTGGACATGAGCACTCACTCCATCCACAGTTTGTGAAGCTCTTCCAGCTGCAGGTTCGATCCCAGCGCTCTCTCGAAGGCGTCCACGGTGTCGTCCACTGAGCCGTGCAGCCACTGCCAGCGACTGCAACAACAACCAGAGTTTAACAGCATCTTGCACACACACAGTGTCTGTGTGGAAGAGTTTATTTGAACCGAGCTCAGACACACACCAGTGGATCAGGTGGAGATACGGCATCTGCTGACTGAGCTGCTCTTGCAGCTCCTGATGATGATCGGACCCCTCAGGAGCTCCTCAGAGGGAAAACCCAGCAGGTGTCTGATGTGAGAAAACACATATTTATCACAGACACGTGTATGTATGCGCGCACACACACACACACACACACACACACACAGCTGACAGCTGACGTACCTTGCAGGACGTCCACAGGCGCATCCTCTGACTCTGCTGCTCGTCCTCACACAGCGACAGGACGAAGCCTCGGAAAAGAGGAACGATGGCACTCGACTGCTCCTGTCAGACAAGAGGAGGGGACAAAACGCACATTTAACGAGGTGCAGCTTTATTCATCGACTGAACAAACATCGATGTACGAGCTTGCTGGATTCATTTTCTCATCTTAGTTTGAGCAGAATGCTTCGTCCCCTCATGAAGAACACTTCAGGTTCTGCATCTTTCCAAACCTGCTGAGCTCACCTGAGCCATGAGGAACTTGCAGGTGTGATAGAAGACCTTGGCGTTGTTGGGACACTCAGCCAGAGCGTGAAGCCACATGCTGACCGCCTGATCTGCGTCTCCTCTCCTGATGTGGACGTCGGCCAAAGCGTCTCGCAAAGTGCAGGACTCAGGACAAAACTCCAGCAGAGACTCACACAGACAGACAGCTTCATCGAACCTGCAGAGACGAAGCATCTTCAATACACCGCTCAAAAGTCCACACGTTGATTATCAGACGCCTCTTAAAGACACAGTTCAACTCACAGAACAGCTTTAGCTTTGACACTCTCTGATAAAACATCAAACCTCCTGCTGTGTTTACAGCTGTGACCTTTCTAAATGAGATGCGCTCGGTACAGTCAGTGAGGATTTGCAGGAAAGTGCATCACCTCTCCAGCAGCACGTTGAGGAAGATGAGGTTTGTGTGAAGAGGAAGGCAGGCCAGCGTCCTCTCGCCCTGCGACGCAGACTCGTCGCTGCACTGACAGATGGCATCTGAGGAGGAAACATCATAACCAATGAGCAGAGCGTCCAGTGTGAGCGCTGAAATAAAACGGGAGAGCGTCTGCGGTCATACCTCTGAACAGAGCGATGAGGATGTCGAGCGGCGTGCTGACGTCCTGCGGCGTCCTCCACGGCAGCAGGAAGGACTCTCTGCTGACCAGCCTGGACGGGCCGGACTCGGCCGGGTCGTACAGGCTGGATGGCAGCCGGTCGAACTCAGTCAGGTGGATGTAGGAGAGCCAGAGCAGCGCTCGGTCGCCGGCCGTCAGGTGCTCAGCTGTGCTCCTGTCGTGGGCCGACTTCAGGGCGTTCTGCATCGTCAAACAGGAAACAGCTTTTAGATCAGAGATTTATTTACACCGTCTGATTTCATTCACACATTCACTCTGCAGGATGGCTTTGATTATTTGTGATCAGTGTTTTGTTAGCTTATCGATCTCTTCGTTGTGTAAACTGAACTAATGACTTCCTGATGATGATTAATGACAGCTGCTGATGGATTACAGGAATGATTCATTTATCAATAATAGATATGGAAACAGCTGATTGCGGAGAAATGAGGCTCCTGTGTGGAGTCCACTGATTGACACAACAGTGAGTTTGATGAATCTGCCTTCAGTTTGTCTGTGGGCTGAATGATGCTGTTGAACTGCTGAAACATTCAAACTGCTCTGCTTTCCTCTCACATGTGGAATCAAAGCTCCAACATGTTGGATGGAAAGTGTTTCCAGCTCTGTAACTCTCTGCAGTCGCAGCTCAAACACACCTGTAAAATGGCCAGCGCGCTCTCCATCCTGCCGGTGAACAGGTTGAGCTGGACTCTGTAGAGCAGTGCCTCCATGAGCTGGAAGGACAGTTTCTCTGTGACACCAGGAGACACTTCGCTCAGGAGGAACTGCAGCAGACGATCACACACATAGTCCTTCCCCTCGAATGAGCGCTCCAACTTCAAATACTGTGAGAGAAAACCATCCACAGCTTTTATCTCCAAGATAACACTTGTTACTGTTTCATCGCCCTACATGTTGTTTCAGAGAATTACAGTCATCAGGCGAGTCTGAGAGCAGAGTCTCTTTAAAGGCTGCTTTCATGTAAAAACAACTTATATCCACATTAACACGTCTGTCCAACTCCTCCACAACATGAAGACAACTCTTCACTTTAACAAATGAGTCAACTGAGACAGAGCTCAGCTTTATGGACACTTTTGGCTTCAGAGGAAGGATGAGGACTTACGGTCCACCACACTTGGTAGTCAGGCGCGTGCTCCACGGCCATCTCACACATCTCCTGGACTTCCTCCCTGCTACCTCGCCTGGCCTGAGAACAGAACAGAGACAGGTAGTGGCTCCACACTTCTGGGTTATCGCAGTTACTCTCCAGAGCACGAGACAGCGTGTTCAAGGCGGCTTCCAGACACTCTGCTGAAGACCTGCAGACCAACAAGCATCAGACGTTACGGCAGGAACGGAGCCCAGAACAGAAGCAGCTGCTGGGCTGCAGACTCACGTTTCGTTCTGGTTGAGGTATTTGAAGGCTAATTTGATCCACAGTTGGGTGTCTCGCGGACTCTCCAGGACGCTGGCCTCCAGGTTGGATATGTCGTCCGTCTCACTGACAAAATAACGTTTGTCCTCTGATGTGACACAAACGTCCAGAGCAGACAGGCTGGTCCTCGAGCTGTCCTCTGTTCAGAGACAAACAGACATCAGTCAGTGACTGCGACAGGAAATCCAGCAGATCTGTCCACAGATTAAAGGATGAGACTCAAACTACAAACTACAGACTATGACTTTCCTCCATTATGAAAGTCAAACAGCACAACATGAGACCAGACGCTCAGCTCAACATGTACTCTGATCATCTCCTCACTCAACAGGCTCAACCTCAAACTCCATCTGTCTGCCTGTCAGCAGGAGACAGACAGGCAGAAAGACAAGCAGACAGGCAGAAAGGCGTCCTCACTGTGTCTCCCAGGCGTCAGACTTCCAGCTGCGGTCTCATCCTCGCTGTCGTCGTCGGGGCTGAAGCTGCTCTGAACTGCTGGCTTCGGTCTCCACCTCCTGCTGTCTTTACAGGTGGTGAACGGAGGAACTGCAAGAGGACGCAGAGTTCATCAGTCACACGTCAGGAGTCGTTTGCTCTGATGTGTTAAAGAAAGGGTTCACTGACCGTGACGTTTGCTTTCGTTCACTTTGCTGACGAGGAGCACGGCCTTCTGGTCAACTCCCATTCGGTCTTTGTTTGAGCCAAACAGCTTCTTCATGTACTTCTCTACACAGCAGAGGAGACACTGAGCTTCACTTCAACTCAAACATCTACGAGCGCCTCACCTGTTTCAGGAAACACTCACCTGTAGCAACTCTGACGTCGTCGTCCGAGCTGGTCTCAGAGCAACCAATCAGGGGCAGGTCATACGACAGGATGTCCTGGAACAGCTGGTTTCCTGTCAGAGTGCAGTTTCTCATGTGCTGCCTGCAGACAAAACAGACGTGAGGAGTGACGCTGACGTTCAGCAGGCCGAGCACAGACACACCGACAAGTTCTCACCATCTGCAGTCGTCGTCGTTGCAGGTTCCCGTGAGGTCAAACCGACAGAAACACTTTGACGGCTCAATGGCGTTGCTGTAGGTCACAGAGCTCAGAGATAACTTCTCCTTGGTCCTGTAGTAGGGACTGAACCTGAGCAAGGGACACGAAAAGACGCCATCAGCTGATCTGTGATCAGCCGTTCTCTTTCTATATGACTAACCGACGTTACCTGTACGACCTGAAGACCAGCAGTGAGCTGTGATAGGCTCCAAAGGGCACCGGCTTCAGCTCGGAGCTTCCTGATTGGCTCGAGGCAGTTTCCACCTCCACTGTGACGAGCTGACAGAAAACACACATGGATCACGAACGTGGATTTACTCTAAAACATCAGACCCACCAGCGAGTTCATGGATCGAACTAAACAACCGCGTGATGTTTCTGATGAAGCGACTCACCTTTCCAGCTGGGGGGGCGTCCACGCTCGCTCCCACCCAGTGAAGCTCTGCGAGCAGCAGCTCCCCCAGCCGGGCCTGCTGCTGGTACCGCAGCCTCAGCGCGTCCACATCCAGCCCATCAAACATCTCTGCAGGAGGCTCGGAGCTGCTGCAGGTCTTGGGTTTGTTGGAGTCTTTGGCCAGGCCGGGCTGCTCCAGGTTGGGTTTGGTGAAGGAGCAGCTGGACTGGCGGAGGGAGTGTCGCCGGCCGGCTTTGGCGGCAGGTGCAGGTGCAGCGTCGGACTCGGGGTCGTCGGCCTCGGGGGCGTCCTCGCTGTCCAGGGTGAGTTTGTCCTGGGTGAGGTCGTGCAAGGAGGGCTGGGGCAGAGGGAAGCCGGAGGGGGGGGGCAGCTGGCTCTGAGGGTCGGGGGGGGTCGGGGGGGGCGCAGGCCGGTGCTGCAGGCTCTGCGGGGGGGTCTGACTGGACTCCTTTGTTACGCAGCGCCTGGGCCTCCTTCAGCTTCTGGATCTTCAGGGCGTACTCCGACTCTAGCTGCTGCAGACGCTGCTTCTGAGCGATCAGCTCAGACCGCAGAGTGACGCTCACGCTGAGAGAGAGTCAGCGACATGAGAGAGCACAGCACACGCTGACCTGGCACACACACACACACACACACACACACACCTGCAGAGAACACAACGAGATACACAGACACACACACACACACACACACACACACACACACCTGAACACCTGAACACAACGAGATACACAGACCTGAAATACACACACTGGACTACACACACCTGACACACACACCTAGATACACACACACCTGAGCACACATGATACCCACAACTGAGCACACATGAACATACACACACGAGCACGCTGAAACTGAAAACACCTGGACACACCTCTCACTACATGAACACGGACTCTGGGATCACAGCAGACCTGACACACCTGCTGACTCACCTCATCGCGTGACTGAGCGATGCTAATTAGCCGGTTGCGCTATCAGACTACGCACAAAACCAGTAAGCTAACATGAACTGGAACGACTGGAGACAACAGGTAAACAGGTAAACTCTACAGGTAAACAGATAGCTCACGTTAGGACCGAGCTAACGTTATCGGTTAGCTGACGTCAAAAAAAAAAAAAAAGACTCCGGCTAACGGAACAGTGACGTCACACCTGACAACGTCTGCTTACTCAAACCAGGAGGAGACAGACAGGTTAGAGTTAGACAGACAGGTGAGAGTTAGACACACACGTTGCCCCCCCCCCCCTCACCAGAGTCTGCCTGCTGTCTGCTGCACGTTTGGGCCGGCGGCCTGCTGCCTGCTGGGCCTGACTCAGATCCTGCTCCAGCCGGCCGGCCACGCTCTTCTTTATGGACACGCGATGCTCCACGCGATGCACCTGCAGGAGGACACACATGTATGATTCACCTCACTCCTCAGCATGTGAGAGGGCTTCACACAAACACATGAAACTGTGGGGGGGGCTTCACATGAACACATGAAACCGTGCTGCTGTTTCATTTCTATCACCTGATGCCAGAGTATGTGAACGTAAACTAAAGAACTCATTTCTGCTCCTCCCACCTGCTCCTGCAGCTTCTTCAGCAGTGTCCTGTTGGCGCTCACGATCTTCTCCGATGCCTGCAGCTGCTCCCTCAGTTTGGCCACCTTCCCCTCAGCGGCCTTCAGAGACTCTCGCTTCTTCAGTTCCTGTTGGAGCAGATGTCTGAGGATGGCCTCGTCCCTCTGCAGCAGCTCCCTGAGGGACAGCAGAGACCTAATCACTGTACAGTACCATCACACTGCACCATCACATTGCCCTTTAATTAATTAATTAAAAGTTTAATTCAGCATCAGCTACAGCAGGTAAAATAAGATAATCAGAAGACACTGCAGTGAAGCAGCACTGGACTCGTGGTTCAGTTGTTCAGAATAAAGTGTTTTCTCAGGTCGACTCTGATGTAACAGACGTTCATATATTCACAATAAATAACGAGTGATGCTGCAAGTGCATGTTCCTGCCCATGTCGAAGGCCTCACCTGTGTTTGCTGAGTTTCTGCTCTGCTTCGGTCAGTCTCTGCTCTGCCGTGGGTTTGACTGAAGAGTCGGGGACGGCATGCGAGGGCAAGCTGCGAGGACTCGGGCTGTGATCCTTCAACATCTTCTGCTTCTCCCTGCTGGAGGCGTCAGGAAGGTGAGTGTTTGTTCTGCTCCTGTAATGTTCTGCAGTACCAGTGTGTTATTTACCTGGCGATCTCCTCCTTCAGCAGACGGTACTCTGCCTTTTTGGCTTCAGGTAAAGCTTCTGGAGTTCTGACGGGGTTGTTTTCCTTCTCAGATCCTGACGCTGCTTTTGGCTTCGCTGCCTGAAAAGAGATGAGTTCAAACCCTCAACCAAACACCTCAGCATCCACAGAAAGCGTCAAAGTTTATTCTCCAGAGAAGTCAGCGAGCAGGGTCAACAGCTCAGTTTCCATTCAGACAAACTTGTTTATTGATTATTATTACTAATTGGTTCAGTAATGAGTATTTAGACAGGAAAGAAGAAATCAAACGAACATAAACAACGCTGAGATGCTGAGTGTTAAAATGTCTCGATTAGTATCGTCTCTGCTGCAGAGCTCAAACTTTAAATCCATTGAAGAGTTATGACTGCAGCTGCAAAATGTGACTGACCAGACACAGTCCAACACAGAATTTAAACGCAGCATCCAGTTTAGACTGCAACCCTTTTCCAAGCCAATAATAATAATGTAGAATAAGAATCTAAACTGATCTTCCTGCTGGTTTGTTTTGATTTCAAATTTCAAATCGAAGTACGTCAGAGATCGCAGTGAATCCCCCAGGTTTCAAACGCTTCCCAGGCCTGTAATATATTTACAGCCTGCAGCAGACGCAGTGACCTGACTCACCTCCACGGTCCTCCTGGCCTCTTTGATCATGAACTCCAGTCCTCCGAACGCTGCCTGTGTGGAGCTGCAGGCATCCACGTCAGAGTCGCTGTCGTCTGAATCGTTGAGAGAAACCACCACCGACTTGTGTCTGGGCAGCTGCAGAAAAACAAGTCAGAGTGAATCCACTGTTCTGATTCTGATGAGGCTCCATCCTCCTCACCACGGCAACAGGCTACTCTCAGCTGATTACTCTGAGGTTTTATGACTGAAGTCCTGTGATCCTCTGAGACAGACTTTAAAATAGTTCAAACACTCCAAATCTAAAGGACATCTGCTGAACGAGAGGTTTCTGTGAGGGTCTTACCACCAGAGGAGCTCGGGGGGGGTGATGTCCTCTGCTGAACTTGTTGGTCCGTGACTGAGAAACCGTGTTCAGACTGACGGTGCTCAGGTTTCCTCTGGTCGGCTGCTGAAGGCCTGCAGCAGGCTGACAGCTGGGAGACGGAGGACCGCTGGAGCTCTTCTCCTGCAGAGGAAACAGACAGGAACAGGAACCAAGTGTTGGTCTGTTTACAGGATGGTGACTTTAAACACCTCATCAACACTCCTCAAATCTTTAACATTAACACAAACAACACAAAACTGACATCAAACCTGCAGACCAGAGCTGCAGAGCAAAACATGAAGCTGCTGCAGGAGGTGGAAGAAAGTTTACGGATAGAAAAATTCAGTATTATACATTTACAATATAAGCGCTATGCTTAATGACCTTATATGACCTGTGAAGTTACTCTCACAGTAGACTGTCTCTGTATGTGTCTCTGGGCTCGGGTTAGGGGGCTCTGTGATTATAAATTGTGTTCACCACTCACACTGACCCACCTGCTTTGCTTCCAGATAACAACCACAAATTGTCTCTGTGACCTTAGAAGCATGAGACACACTGAAGATTTTGTGCAACACCCTCTGTAATGTCATAAAAAGCTTGTGGGAGACTGCCTCCCCGAGCATTCCCATTTTGATGCATACGATGTATCTGTGTTGAATGCTTCCCTTGCAAGTATTAAAATCTTTTGCCGTTTATTACTGTCTCGGTGAACTCTGTCTTTGTTGTTTAAGAGAATAACTAACAGTACCTGTGAGAGAAGGTCCATCCATAGACCTTTTGATTGAGGTTTTGTGGACTACAGACACTGTGACTCGTTCTGCTGGACTCTGCTGTCTGTTTCCAATTGATTATCTGTGACTAATAACTGATAACTAATAAGTGATCACCGCAGACACACTGACCTCCGTCGCTGCCACTCTCTTGTTGGCCATAGACATCAGACAGGTCTCCCGGAGCAGCATCTCCTCTTCCTCCTCCTCGTCAGCAAAGGGAGGTTTGGGAGGAGGCTCCAGCTCGTCCGGTGGAGGGGGGAGAGGTGGAGGTGGGGGAGGCACACCGGACAGCATGGGGGCGAGGAATGGCTGAGAGGAGAAAACAGAGGCTGTTAAAGACTCTGTGATGAAGAACTGATGACTTTATTTTATTTTGAAAGTCTCCGACATGAAAAAGGTCCTAATCTCCTAATTTGGGTTATTAATCTGTTCTATAAAATGATCGTTCTTTCATGATACATGTTTAATAACAGTCTGAGAGCAGCAGTCAGTGAATATTTCATCATTAAACTGTATACGAGCAGCACTGAGTGAGACGGGGGGGCGTACCATTCCAAAGTGATGGGGGTCGGTCACATAGAGGACCACCGGAGGGAAATTCCCTGGGTCATCTGAGGTGAGCTGCTCGTGTGTCGGCGACGGGACTGAAACAAACAAGTGTCGATGTAAACGCGTGTGTTTTCAGTGACCAGGTGCAGTTTGATCCAGTTCAGGTGAATCAGAATCACTTCCTGTCTCTCACCTGGTGAACCGGTCTCACTGTCCGTGTCCATTGCCACCTCGTCGTAGTTGTCGTACTGGTACAGGTTCCCTGACGAGTCCAGGCCCTGTTTACCTGCAGACTTCCTGTGTTCTCCATCTCTGGACTGAAGGACGGACAAACAGGTGAGTTTACCTGTGAGTTTTCTCACAGGGCGAACAGAACACACACGTTAATTAAGATGATGTGTGTGTGTATTTCTCTGTCTGTATGTGTGTGTGTGTGTGTATATGTGTGTGTATCTCTGTCAGTCTGTGTGTGTATATGCAGCTTCACCTTACTCCGTGTCCGACTCTTCCCTCCCACCAGCTTCATGAAACGGTTGTACTGCTCGTCCTGATTGGACAGATCTCGGATTCTGCGGATTTCGTCCTCCCTCTTGCGTCGCTCTTCCTCTTCCTGTCGGCGTTTCTCCTCCTGCTCTCTCTGTTGCTGCAGCTTCCACGTCCTCAGCTGCTGCTTCCTGAACGCCTGTTTGGCTGCCGAGCCTGACAGGAAAGACGAAAACAATCAGAAGCTGCTTCAGACTTTATTGTTCAAATCACAACATGAAACAGGAAGAAAGAAAGAAGAATGAACTTTTTAAAGATGGCCGATGGGTTCTTCTTCTGCAGAAGTCTGAAACAGGGTTAGCTGTTACACAAGGACAGACTGAGGACCACATGGACACTTCTGAGACCAGCAGCCCCCCTCACCTGGACTGATCATCTTCTTGGCCATGTGAGTTTTTCCTGGAGCTCTGACTCTCTCCAGCGGGGCTCTGGGACCAGGTTTGGGACTGGGTTTGGGTCTCTCCCTGTCTCTGTCTGGAGGTCTGGGCCCAGTCTTGGTTCTGTCCCTGTCCCTCTCCTGAGGTTTGGACCTGGTCCTGGTCCTGTCAGAGGCAGAGGCGGCGGCGGCGGCAGCGGCGGAGGTGGTGGACCTGGTGGTGACTCTCTGTCTGCTGGCTGGAGCAGCTCCGGAGCTGGAGCTCTTGTCCTGGACCGCTTTGGTGATCCGGTCTTTGCTCTTCTTCATCACCTGCTGCTCCTTCTGTTGCCATTTCTTACTGGCTGACTGCAGAGCGAGGAGACGCAGCTGCAGCTCCGACAGCTCCTCCTCCTCCACCTTCACCGCCGGCTGCTGGGAAACAGGCGCAAACAGACGGAGACGCTTCAACCAGTGTCAAACTCAATATGTGAGACATTTATACGCCAGACAGCAGCAGAGTGAGATTCAAAGAGTCTGAACAAAGAGGATTTTTAGAGGAATCGTTTCGGAGCTCTGATGTGGTCGCGTTCGTTAGCTTCATTATTACAGAAGAGCTTCACTTACATCTCGTTATTGAAATTAAGGTTCAAATATTACTGGAAGTGACTACATGATGTCATTTCAGTCTGTTTACTGAAGAATTTCTATCGCACATTAAGTCCCCCCGTGTGTGTGTGTTTTAATGGCTGACATTCTTCCCTTCCTGAACTAAAGGTAATGTGACAGTGACCACTAAGGTCAGAGGTCACAGTTGAACTCCTGAAAAGACGGCAGCTGCTCAGATAACATTAATCTGCCCCAGCAGCTCGAGGTCAGCTGAAGGAAAACACTGCTCTGTGTCAGACACTACGGCCAATATTTTGGCGTCTTCGTGTCCCCAAAACAACAAAATCCTGACAACAAAATTAAGGCGTCACCTCTTCGACTACACTGAGTAAACTACTGCTTCACGTGACGCTCAGAATCATGATGGAGTGAAAATGTCACTCAATGTTGAAGCTAAAAGCTTCAAAATAAAAGCTGGCAGATTCAGGTGGATTTCTTCACACCTTGTCGGGAGAGACGATGGAGTCCTCACTGGACAAAGACGACTCTCTGCGACATGAACACGTTTTCGTACTCTCCTCTTCTCTGTCGGGCTCCTGGCTGCACATCGGACACGTCTTCTTCATCTCCTCTGGCTCTTCGTCAGCTTTTTGCTCCGTCTCTGCTCCAGCTTGTGTTCGCTCTTCTTCTGCTTCACCTGAAGGCACACAGGAAGTGACGTGTTTGTGATGCTTCAAAATAAAGTTTCACTTCATAATACACAATGTTTATTTGTTTCTCTTTGAAAATACTGTTAATAAAAGTGTCTCTAACCTAATCATTAAGCAGAATCTTTTATAAGTTTGAAAAATGACTTATTGATTCACTAATTATCAAACGGCTTTGTCCACTTCCTGTTTCTAAAACTTTTCTTTTCATTGTTT